>LOJH01007271.1:0-18723 GCA_001685095.1 Ellobius talpinus
GAATAGTGGATCTTTATGTTTCAAATGTCTTCATGATAAATTTTATTTTCACAGTAAGAAATTCCGGTGGTGCTTAGAAACAGTAACATTCAACATCTGGATGAAACAACTGTCATAAAGTCTCTGCTAGATAACTAATACCTCACATTTAAATAGTGATTAAATTGCTAAAACAGTATTTTGTTAGATTCTCAGAAAATTCCTAAACCAATTTCAGCTAGGCATATTTAAAATGCAAACTTAAAAGATTTTTTTTTCAAAAAAAGATTAAAACACTGACCCATTTTCCCACGTGGGCTAATCCCCAGTTTCTGTATTCTCCCCCCCAAAAATCTGTACTTTTGTTCCTTATGCACATGTCCTTCTTCTCTGCTTCCCTCATTTTGAGGGGTGGTTATTTAAATTTAAGTGTACTAAAATTGCAATTTCTTAAAAAAAAGATGTTTAGCTGCTAACACACTGGGTTCTGCCTTAAATGCTCAAGACCCTGGTGGTTTCTAGATCAGAAGGCACCTTGTTTGCCATTTCAGCAACTGTGCAATTTACCCTAGCCCAGTGACAGGTCCAGGCCATGAATCAAGGCTGTGACTTTCATGCCACAGCTTATCCGGCTTTGAGCCATGATTTGTCTCTGCTTTTTTTATGACATAGGATACATTTGGGTGATATTTTAAAATAGTCCCTTAAAGAGAAAGCTATTTACTCTTCTGTTATAAAATTAACGTGACATAGTCAAATTATAATAATGATTATTATCATAAGAGGTAGTGATTTGAGTAGCTTGACTTCTGTACATTAGTTATGTGCCAAACGACCAGAGCATCAGAAATAAGATTTCATGTTGACAAGCTCTGTATGATGCTATAAGATGAGTAACACCAATTCTTTTTGTCCCTAAAGACCAGATTTTCTCATCTTTTGGGATTAAGAACACTTACACTGTTGAGTGTAATGACCAACAGAGTCACAGGAGGTGACATGACCACTCCATCCCTGGTATCATTTCAAGGCCCACTAATGACTCTAGGTGTTTTCATACAATGAGTAAAATGCAGAAGAGTGCCATGGGCTACAGAAAATCCCATGAGCTCATCATGGAGCACTGGGAGGGAATTCCAAGTCTTACTTAGATGAGGTACAATTCTTCATGATGGAAATATGCAAGAAATAAAATTCTGTTGTATAAACCACTTCATTTTTCATCTTTGTAGATTCTGATAACAAATGAGAATGAAATTATTACTTCAACCCAAGTAAGGATAGCCATTTACCATTCTGATAATTTTTAAGCTTCAGAGTATTGCCAATGCATGATTATCCTTAAGTGAAGACCTCATAGGTTTCTATGATATATAGAAATTTACTCACAATTTGTGACTGGCCAAAGATGTCTGGCTTAATTGTAATTTCACAAATGAGTTTGAGATTCTAAACCAAGAAATTATAAAAAGAAAGCATGTTACAGAACCTGTGGTAAGGGAGTAGTGGGAGACTATGGATGTGGCTATCTTTGTATTTTTATTGCAGAAATGAGGGTAAACATGAGAAAACATGAGAAGAATGATTTATCCAACATCTTTCCAAAGAATCCAAGGGACCCTAAATCCATTCCTTACATCTTGTTTTTACAAGGATTCATATCCAGATGATGCTTCTGTCATTCATTATGGCACGCCAAATTTTACATTTGCTGAAATTCTGTTTTGTATTTTGAAAGCAATGTGTGGCAGCATGTGTACAAGCTTCTGCACTGGGAATCAGGAAATTGCCGTCAGCACAGTTCTGACAAAAGGAAGCCATTTTGACCTTGCCACCTTAGGGATAATTACTACTATTACCTCTTTAGAGCACTTGGTTAAAGTTATTTTTGTGTGTATCTCCCATTGTGATTGTTTGGATCCTAAATGTCTCTTTAAGGCTCATATAGTGCAGGCATAGTCATCAGTATGCTGAGCCTTCAGTGGTGGCAATAAGTAGAGGAAGTTGGGTCACTAGTGGTATCCACTTTAGGAGATAGTGGGATTTTGGCAATTTATCTCCCTTTGTTTCCTGGCTACTATGAGGTGAGCAGGTTTCTTCTACACTATGCTTGCTGCCCTGTTGTTATGCTTCACCATGGGCTCTAACCCAGAGGAGCAAAGCAGCTCCTCTGTGTGCATGTCTGAGGCCATAAGCCCACATGAAACTTTTTAAAATTGAATATGTCAGATACTTTGGCCATACCATAGCTAGCCATACCAAAAATTAGTTTACTACAATTATATTATGAATTCCATAAATTCAAGAATTAAAAGAAACAAATAACAATGACAACAAAATACTCAGCAAACTGCATTTATACATTTGTGTATAAGTATACACATATGTAATGATGATGATGATGATAAAAAGAAACTATCAACTAGAGAATATGAGAGGGTATGACAGGGGTTGGTATAAGAATACCTGGGAAGGATTAGATGGAGGAAATGGAAAAGGCAAATTACATGATTTTATTTCAATTAAAAATATTTAGAATGTGGATATGGAAAATAAAAATGAGGTTTTATACCATATAATTAATATTTCAGATTTTATATTGTATTTTGATTGAGCAATGATTTAATTCAATGATACTAATGTATCCTCAAAAGTTAATGTGCTGGTAACTTAATCATCGAATTCATAAATTTAGAGATAGGATGTGAGTGTGGGTTATTATGATCAGAAGGGTAGGGTCTTTAGACTGGATTTTGTGCCTCCATTACAATAGAAAAAGAGATGAAATAACATACATTTTTTTTGTATCACCAGGTGATGCAATAAGATTTTCACCAGTGCCAGCCAGCACTAGGCACTTGGATGTCGTAGCTCTTAGAATAACAGTATAGTTTATTCTTTGTACATTACTCAATATGTGGTATGTAGTGGAACAATTGTAAATGAACTTAGTTATATTTCCATTATGCTCAGTTGTCTATACAATGTCCAGAATAAGATTATTCCATGTGTATTCGGTAACTTTCAATTGTAGGCTCCATATCCCAGAGATAATAACTAGAAAATATGTCTTGTGTCTTCCACAACACATTAATGAAAAAAGACAATAACTACCCTCATCATTGCATTGTGCTCCAGAAGTTGGTTTATACTCCCTTGATGAAAGAAATGCCTCAGTTAAAAATCAAAGGGAAAAAGAAACAGAAATACACATTTATCATCCCCATGAAATATTATTAGCATGTGCAGTATGGCTGAATAGAGTAATTCCTACTAGGTTAGGTTGCTTTGGCAGATGGAAAACACAGTGGGCATCCCCAGCATGTAACAACACATGCATTAAATAAATATATACACTTATATAAAATTGTATTTCCTCAAATGTAACTGAAGGTAGATGGGAGAAGACAAAAGCAGGAGTCTGAATTTTAGAATGGGCTTGCAATAAAAGATGCCATCAGCATTAACTGGATTGCTCACAGATCTGTCTGTTTGCCTGCTTTTTTTGTCAATTCCTTCCCTTAGTCATTCCAGGAGCAATTCTCAAAAATATCAAAAGTAGCTCTCAAATTGTTAATTGTAATTTTAATTCAAATTTTATTTTTTATTACTTGCAGGTTTATCATTTGATATCGTCCTAAGTTGCTTTCTGTTGTGATCAAACACTATGTGATACAGGGAGGAAAGAATTTATTTCGTTTATGCTTCCACATCCTAGTCTATTATGAAGGAAATTTGGGCAGGAGCTCAATGTGGGAACCTGGTGGCAGGAACTGATGCAGAGTTTATGGAGAAGTGCTTGCTAACTTGCTTGCTTCTCATGGTTTGCTTTGCCTGCTTCCTTATAACAATCCATGGAAAGCACTGCCCACAGTGAACTGGGCTCCCCACACCATTTGGCAATTAAGAAAATGGACACTAGGCGTAGTGTGAATTCCTATTGATATTAATAAGAAAATCCTAGAGTCAGATATTAGAGGGTGAAAGCTGAAAGATCAGAAAAGCAGAGAAGCCAGCCACTAATTCTTACCTCTACCGAATCCTCAGACTGAATGAGGTATCCTGTCTCTACAAATCTTCAGACTGGTTGCTTTGAGTTTCTTTATTTTTTTCTTCTGACTTATATTCCTCTTTCTCACCAGCCGTATTCCTTCATGTCTCCACCTCTCTAGTGCTGGGATTAAAGGCCTGTGACTCCAAAGTAAGGGGATAAAAGGTGTGAGCCAGCACTGCTTGGCTCTGATTCTCACTTAGGCTGGATCTATCTTGTGTATGCCAGGGTGACCTTGAATTTACAGAGATCCATCACTTCTGCCTCCCAAGTGCAGGGATTAAAGGTGTCTGCCACCATGTCTTGCCTGTTTGACTAAACAGTGGCTTGGCTCTGCACTCTGAACTTCAGATAAGCTTTATTTGTTAGACAAACAAATAGCACCACAGCTGGTTTGCATGCCAACCAATCTAATGAAGTCCATTTCTCAGTTAAAATTTTCTTTTCCCAGATGGCTCTAGCTTGCAATGTGTTGACAAAATAAAAAAAGAGTAAACAACAACAACCACAACAAACTATCCAGCATCCAGCATAGCTAGGAAACCAAATTACTTCCATAATCAGAAAAATTATAACCATTTTAAAAAACAATTTGAGAACATTTCATTTTTCAAGCACACAGAAGCTCTGGATTCTTAGAAACGGTGAGTAACCCAAAATAATACAATCTTTGTGGTAGGCAAAGTAGATTTCTCCGTGTCCACATTTCACTTCTGGGAACTATGGAGCTTATCAGTTTACACAGAAAAGGGAATCAAGTCTCAAAGTCAAGGATGTTCTTCAGTTGACCTCAGAAAATGGATATCATTCTACATTATCTAGGTGAAAGCGGTGTTGTGATGAGGAGCAGGGAGGGACATGACCACATCATAAGCAGCATAGCCTGATTTTCTGGATTGGGGAAGGAAGAATGGAGTCAGAAGGAGAAATGCAAGCATTTGATGGAAGATGAAAAAGACACCCACCTTCACCTTCATCTCCACCTCTGCCTTCAGAAGAAACACAGCCCTTCCTGTGCTGGGTTTCAGCACACTGACACTGTGATGGTCCTCTGGCTTACAGAACAATGCATAACGAAACAGCTCACGTGGTTTTCAGCTATTCAATATGCTGTCATTTTTCAGAGCAGAGGTTAAAAAAATATGTGATTTGACTAAAAGTCATGTCAGTTCTTTTAGGTTGAAGCCTCCACAGAAGAAAGAAAATACGTGGATTTATGCTGACTCCCAGGAAGATCACACTTTACTGGTACTTTCTACCCTTTTCTCCATTTGATTAAGTTCATTACCCCCAGTAGCTTTACTTACCTTTGACTTTGGATTAGAGAACGTATCCTGCTTTGACCAGTGCCATGAAACAGAAGTGAAAATGTGCGTGTTCCGATTATGCCTTGGGAGGCTATTTGCACCTTTCCTTTGTGTTCCTTCTGTAGCCTTGTGGTCAAATAGCTCTGTGTTCTGTGTAAGAAAGCTTTTGCTAGCCTTCAGCTCCTGCAGAAGGAAGAATGTCACTGATAAGAAATAGCCATGTCAGCCAAGTATAGGCAACTTAAGCTAATCTCAGATGCTATATGATAGGAAAGAGAAACAAATATTTTTCTGAAGTATAGCGTTAAAGGATAAAATCAAACTTATACAGTTGACCCTTATAGCTTTTTCTGTTTTGTTTCTGAAGAAAAAAGAAAGAGTGGCGTATTCTAGCAGCTATCATTCTATGGTACTGAGTGTTTTACATGGTGATTTGAATATGGAAGTGGTTGCCACTTCCTGCTGCACTTCAAGGACCATCCCCCTTGGTTAAAAGTCCACAGGGCATCCCCATTTTCCTGTTTGAGAAAGGTCAAACTTTTATTAAACATAACTGCCTTCCAACAGACCCTGAAGTTCTGAGATCTCTATTCCCTATGTCTTGATGTAAATTGTGTTATTTTAGTTAGTATTTAAATGCCACATTTGTACCATAATTGAACTTTTTAATATCTTGGATGTTTGCGTACAAACACACCCACCCACCACACATACACACATGCACATGTGACTGTACATACACATGTATATGTATGAGTGACTGAATCTATGTTTGTGGACCGTGTATAAGTGTGTGTGTGTGTGTGTGTTCCTTTTATTAACTCCTCTGAAATGAACCGAATAAGAAACAGATCCTTTTGCCCTCATTGAGACAAGTAGTGGAAATCAGGGAACATTTCAAACAATCAGTACATTTCCCTTCAGCAGTAGAGAAAAGAAGTGCTTATTAATAATTTCTGTTCTTTCCCATTTTACTCTTACAGCTAGTCTATTCTATGAGTTCTCAGGGAAAATATGCAGAGACCTAGCTTCCCTCCCAGATCTGTAATGTGATGATGATGTTCACCCGAAGGATAAAGAGAATGAAAAATGAGGTAGAAGTTTAGAAATTCTAACTTCATTGTCTAGACCCTTTTAACAGAAGAGTTCCTTAAATTAATTAACACCTTTCAAATTACAAGAAGCACTAGGAAGGTTTAGGGTTCCTGTTGCACATGAGATGAGGGAAGGCCGGGTGCTATGAGGCTTTGAACTCTCAATGCTCTCTGTAAGTTGACGAATTTTGGAGTCCTCCTTCTTAAACTTAGAAGAGAGAACTCAATCTGTATGCACTGTTTGTCCATACTTGCTCCCATACTCCCACAAGGCTCAAATGTAAAATCAAATGGGTCGAGAAATATTTAATAAATACTAACCAATGAATGCCTCTACTGTCTTTTATTAGCAAGGGATTCCCTGGAGTATATAACATGGTTCTTCCAGTCACATGAAGGTAACATGTGTACTTGGGCCAGGCTTGCCTCTTTCCATGTGTGAGACACAGAATGGGACTGCATACATGTATAGAGGAAGATAGTTTAGAAAGGATTGGAGTATTTTAAATTTCCTCTATTTTCAGTTATGTGTGTATGTGCACATATGTATGTATATAAATGCAGATGACGTTGGAATCAAGTAGATTATGTCATATGTCCTGGATCTGGAGTTGCAGGCTAGGCTATTCTGAACTTCCTGAGGTGGGTGTTGGGAAGCAAACTTAAGTCTTCTACAAACAGGCTTATGGTTTCTTAACCAATTAGCCATCTCTCCAGACCCATGAAGCTTAATCATTTTCAATACAGTTTAAATGAAATAGAATTACAGAACTTCCCCCATCCCTTCCCTCTCTCCAGTTCTCTCATATCCTCTACCCCTTACTCTCAAGTTGACCGTTTGTCTTTAATTGCTATTGTTGTACATATATATGGGCAAGAATATAAGATCAGCCCGCTTAGTCCATTTTTTGTTGATTATAAGTATATGGCTACAGAGATGGCCTCTCTACATTGGGTAACAAATAAGTGATACATCCTCAAGGAGATATTATTTCTTTCTTTCTAGGTAGTCTTCTGTTACCTATAGTTCAATGACAGGGGTGGGACCTTGAGTAATTTTCAGCTTTCCACATTAGCAAGTCCTTTTGCTATTGCCATTGTGCCTGTCTTGTTTATGTAGTCATATCTAAGAGAGACTGTTTCACGGTAGGTTTTCTGGAATTTTGGCTCTTAAAACCATTTCATGCCCTCTTCTGCGTAGATGAAATGAATCTGTGAGAGACTGAAGCAAAGCTGGGACATTTAACTTGTGTTGAAAATGTCTTTGGGGGTTGCCAGTTCACACTGAAAGTTATAATTTTCAAGCTAGTCTATATGTAGCTGAAAATTTACAACCATGCTCACAATCAATAAACAAATTAATCTTTTTTATTCATTTGTATTTTAATTAATTATTTAAAAAATGATCTTTTCTCATTTTACACACCTATTCCAGTTTCCACTCCCTCCCCTCCTCCTGCTCCCCCTACCTTCCCCCATCCCATTCCCTTATACTTTTCAAAGAGGGTAAGGCTTCCCATGGGGAGTCAGAATCACTTTGCAGCCCAACCAAGGCCCTCCCCTCTATATTTAGGCTGAGAAAGGTATCCCTCCAAAGAGAATGGGCTCCAAATAGCCAGATTAAGCACTAGAGAAAAATCGATAAATCGTGGTCCCACTGCCAGTGGCCCCAAAGTTTTCCCAAACCACACAACAGTCACCCACATTTAGAGGGCCTAATTTTGTCCCATGCATGCTCCCCCACTATCAGTCTGGATTCAGTGAGTTCCTACTAGCTCAGGTAAGGGGTTTCTGTGGGTATCCCCAACATGGTCTTGACCCTTTTGCTCGTATTATTGCTCCTCCCTCTCTCGAGAAGCTTGCCCCAGTGCTTAGCTGTGGATCTCTGCATCTGTTTCCATCAGTTACTGAATGAAGGTTCTATGATGGCAATTAAGGTAGTCATCAACCTGATCACAGGGAAAGCCAGTTCAGGTACCTTCTCCACTATTGCTTAGGGTCTTAACTGGGGTCATTCCTTGTGGATTTGTGGGAATTTCGCTGGTTTCAGGTTTCACATTAGCCCCATAATGGCTCCCACAATCAAGACATCTCTTTCCTTTCTCTTGGTCTCTGTTCTTCCCCTATCTCGACCATCCTGTTCCTTCATGTTCTCTTCCTCCATCCCTTTCTTCCTTCCTCCTCCCCTTCCTCCCTTCCTCCCCACCCCACACTCTCAATTTTCTCAGGAGATCTTATCTATTTCCCTCAGTTTTGCTGACACTGAGAAAGGCCCAGGCCTTTCTGAATATGAAGCTTGTGATGGGTCATGGTTTCTTTTTCAAGCCTTATTTAGTAAGTAGGAGAAAAATCAGAGCAAATAAAGGTGTTGTATGCCTTAAATTTCTCCCTTCTGGCAGGTAATGAGGCTATGTCTAGGTGTAAGGTCCAAGATAAAAGCAAGGCTTTCCTTGTTGAGTAAAAAGAAAAATAACATACCCAGAAAGTCACAGTAAGAAATTTGGCGCAGACCTGACTGAGTGTGCATTAGATCAGACAGTAAATTAGATATTGATAGAACTATTTTTGAACAGTCAATAAGTCTTCTGATGATTGATATCTTTATACTGCCTGGTAATACCAATACATTTAGAAACTAGAGAACAATATTGTAATATTTTTTGTCTCTGTGGAATCTTTAAGTGTAATCTAAGCTCAGAAGTCTCATAACTGAGATAACAGGATCTATAGCTGACTTTCAAAGGCACAAGAGAAATAAAATTAAGACATCACCTTATCCTTTACATATGAAATCGTTCTTTCAACCACGTTTAGATGTGAAATACAGGGCAGAAAAAGTAAAATGCCTTAAAGTTCTTGCATTGTGCAAAGTGAAAAAGTGATTCATATGGCTAGTCTGCAAGAATGTGCCCCAAGGAGGAAAAGAGACTTTATGGGCACCCAGTGATACTTTTTATCAAGAAGTTGTTTATAGAAAGACCCACCGTTATATTCAGTTCTCCAAAACCATCAAATATAGCAACATTCTTTTCTAGATAGTGTTTTCTGAAAAGAAATCAGTGACACAGATCAAGTAGTATGACATATAGTCGCCTCTACTTTGCTTCCTGAAGTTGCTTATAATCCATATTACTCCAGAAAAAAATGCTTTTGCATATGTATGAGTGGTATGTATACATGTATGTGTGTTCATTAGCTTGTAGATGTTGTGCAAGCATGAGGATCAGAGTTCACAGCTCCACAATACACATAAAAATCTTGATGGGGGAATTGACTTATGCCCAAAACCCAGAACTGTGTGAGGAAGATTACTGGGTTCAGCAGCCTCACTTTAGGTAAGGTGAGAGTCCATGTCTCAGGGACAAATAGTGATATTTTATTTGCATTTTAATGAATAAAGCTTGCCTGAGGATTAGAATGCAGAGCTAAGCCACTAGAGGCCACGGAGTGGTAGCATACACCTTTAAACCCAGACTCAAGGCCACCCTGGGCTACCTGAAGGTGAATCTGTCTGAAAGAAAAATAGATCTCACACAAAGTTTATCCCAATACTGGGGAGTCACATGCCCTTAATTCCAGCACTAGGCAGACAGGAGTGAGATGGCTGGGCAGAGAGTGGTATACAAGGCAGGGGGAGGCAAGATCAGGGCAGGCTGAGGTTTGGTGAAGAGTATTGCAGTCTGCAGTCATGGTGAGGACTGGATTGCCTCTTCCTCTGAGCCTTGGTAGAGATGAGAATTCTCTAGTGGCTTGTCTGCTTTGCTTTTCTAATCTTCAACTTGAACCCCAATATCTGTCTCTGGGTTTTATGATGCATGCTACAGGGACATAAAGTCAAGAAATGTAAAAAAATGACATTTATTATCTTCTTCTAGTCTCTGAATGCATGAATAGACATATATACCAGCAAATTATTACTGAACTACACCACAGACAAACACACATTTTATGTTGTATTTCTCCTAATATTATGAACTCATAGACTTATCATCTTTAAATATGACCAAACAAATCCAGTACAAAACCATAGATATTACACTAATGGACAGATGGATTTAAGTAATTTAAACCAGTAATACATAGACAATTTTAAAAGCAATCAGAACAAGATGATATATTATTTACATGTGCAAAAAAATAAAAATGACAGTAGATTTAGAAACATAAAGCAAGCCAAAAGATCTGATATATTTAAAGTGCCAAGAGAGAACTAAACAAGCTATAAATCCATTTCCATGGAAAGACTTTTGATAATATTAAGAAATAAATATAATCCCAGATATGTTAACATGTAAGGAATTTATTATTAGCCACTTAACAATGCTGAGATACTGAATAGAATTCTTCAATGGGAAGAGTGTGTGTACGCCATAGTCTGCAGATAGAAGACATAGGGCAAATGCAGGTGTCAGGTCTCTTGCACCTTGCTCATGACAGGGTCTGCCGTATGTTCCTGAATATGCCAGCTAGCTAGACATTGAACTCTGTGTAGTCTCCTCCATCTTCCATTTCCCAATAGAAACATAAAGATTATAGGTGTGCATGTGACTGAAGCAAGTTTTTATGTGGTATATGGGCATCTAAAAACAGATCCATATGAGTGCATGGTAAGAATTTTATCCACTTGAGATATCTTTCCAGCCTGATATTGATACTCCTAGTAGAGATTCCAGATTTAATATATTAGGATGAGCTGCCAGATGCAGTTTTAATCATTTGGATGTGTGTGCATGTACAATTAATTAGAATACCCATTTAAAATAATATTGGTGTGCCAATTTCTTTACATTGACATAAGAAGAGAATGAAAGCCTTAAAAAATAGTGTTTTACCAAGTTTACCTTGTGTGACATGCTTGCTCATTCCACAACTCCTTGGCTATAATGGAGTTATAATCATCTCAAGGCACAACATGTATCACTGATGTTTTATATCTTTCTCTGCTACAAGTGTTTCTCCTACGCCTTGAAGCTTTCATGTATCACAAGTCAGCTATGAACACGGTCAACAGATTTGCAGACAACACCATATCACAGTGTCAAAATATCAGAAACCTGCGTGTCTCCTTCAATCTGACCTGAATCTTTGAACCAGGATAACTGCATTGGAGAAGAAAATTGCCAGATCTGATACTTAATTCAGTAAATTTACTAAATGTGTAATCTGAGCTGAAGGTGTTTCCTGATGATGTCACATGCTGCAGAGTTTCATGAAATAATGTAGACGAGTACGATGGGTCCATTGAAGTCATAATTTAAGGTCACAGCTATGCTGGTAAGTCCACAGAGAAACCCTTTGGTCATCCTGACAACTCTCAAATATAATTGTCATAGATAGACAACAATCATCATTTTACCCACACTGATTATTTACATTTTGCTGCGGTCCATTGTGATGGGAAGCACCTAATGGAAGCTCTTGAAATGTGTCTCTCGGCCAAGATATTAGATTGGAACAGATGCAACAAACACCCCAACACTGTAGGGAATTGCAGAGACTGATGGAACCATAGCATCTTCAAAGATGACTATCACATCCCCATTTCATTTACCCATTTGTCTTGGACAGACAATTACATGAATAATGACTGATTATCTTTAGTGTTTTCAGGTAGTTAGATTCTATCTTTAGCTGCAGTACTAAATACAAAATGTTTACTGGTTAAAGCCATGATAGCCCCAAACCTGGTTTGCAGCTTTTAGCCTTAATTATGCCAACGTGTCCTTACCCATTTTTAAAATATGTCCTGAACAACTGACTTGATGATAACACACTTTAATAGTATTGCTTCAAAAATACATAATTTCCTAATTTTCAAGTAAAATTTTGATCATTTTGAAATTCCATAAGCTATCTCTCTAGTCAAAGGCATGGACATTTTCAGGTTGTTTTACGTGATTGGCAGGTTTTGAGTGCATTGAATGAACAGATAGTTCTGATTTCATTAACACCAACTCCTGTTGCCTTATATTTTGGTAGTTCAAGCATTTGGAATCTGGAGTGACACTTTACAATCAAATAATTAAGAAGGAACAATCCTGAGTCTGATTTAGAAGTGAGTCACTTGATGAGAGGATACCTACTCAAAGTGGTTAGCTTAGCAAAATTTCCTATTCAGGAATGACTGTGAAAATCACTGATGAACAAAATAATTTCCAATCTATAGAGCATTCATCAGGAGATTTGATGATATTCTATATACTGAGTGAGAGTTATTTAAGGACAAATTGACAATTATTTATGGCAAGTAGCACATGATTTAGATGGATGGGCATGTACTGGGAGGAAATATTAGAAGAGTAGGGAAAAGTTTCACAGGAAAGCCTAGATATTGTCCTTTCATAATAGATACAAACTGTGAGTATTTGTTACATATGTATGTAAGAACAGTTAAGAAAAAGATCAAGAATCAGAAAGAGCAAAAAACAGGTATTTGAGAGTGTCTGAAGGGAGGAAGAGAATGGATGATTTGTGTAATTGCATTATGATCTTAAAAATCAAAATGATTATTTGTTAAAAGTATCAGTTTCAGGTGAGAATATTTAACCATTGACATGCATCATAGAGGAAACTGTGCTTAGGAGTATGTATGAGCATGTCTCTGTGTGTACATATTCATGTGAGGATAGGTTCACATTCATATGATGTGCATATCCATATCGAGGTCACAGGTCAATGTCATACAGCTTTAGTCATACATCACCTTGTTATCCTTATCCTTATCATACTTATTCATTCATTTATTTAATTGTTACTATTATTATGAGACAGGATTCTTATTGAACCTGGAGCTCACCAAATCATATAGATTTGCTGGCCAACAAACTCCAGGGATTCCTTTGTCTTTGACTCTATTGTATCAAGGTTACAAGCACATACCTCCATGGTCAGATTTAAATAGGTTATAGGAGATAGAACTCACTAACTCATACTTATTCAAGCCCTCTCCTCGCTGAACCATATCCATAGCTGCCACAATGGAAAATTAATAATCATAACTTACATGATCATCAATGGATGAGATGATAGTCTTGTATATGCCAGTCAGCTCTTATACTCTATCTTTCTAGCTCTTGCTTAATGAGCCCATAAATAAACTGGTCAAAATGACATCAACAGAAGTCATGCATGGGCCGAACAACAAGGATTTCTCCTCCCTAATCCTTACTGGCTATCATTACTGTCAAGTAACTGTTTCTCCAACAGCTGAACTCAAGAGCGCATCCTTAACATACTATTTTGGAGCCTCAGGAGAATTTAAATAGACTCTTGTGGATGATTGTTTAGATTATTAAATTTTATTGCTAAAAGGAAGGTATTTTTAGCTCAATGGAATACATACATATTCTAGATACAGATTTTTCATTCACTTACCATAATGCTTTGCAAACCCTAGTATAAACATACTCACAGAATATCTTAATTACTATTATGGTATTCTGTATATTATCATGTCAAATCAAAAGAATAACTTCTAGCTAAAGAAGCGCAGCAAGTGACTTAAGTCTATGATATCAACTATGTTATCACATAGTCCATCATCAAGAAGAAACTACTCTTGTTGAATGGTAGTGTGGGTGATAGCTCCCTTGATAATCAGCACATTGAAAGGCCGGTGCTCCTAATATAGTACACTTTAAAGTTTTTTTGTTTGGGTTTTTTGTTGTTGTTGTTGTTGCTGTTTTTCTTTTTTTTGTCAGAGATCATTTTAAGGTTACCTCTAGCATGACCAGAATATAGGCATTCAAGTATCAGACAATGAGTGTGGGAATCACTATTTTAAGTAATTACAGTCATCGATTTTTTTTTCTTCTTCTTACCTTGGCTGCTTTGACTTTAGCTACCTTGAAGTGTTTGTCTCCAAGAAGAGATTACTTTCAATAGGGAAATAGCAAAAGTCTCACTGAATCAAGAGTTAAGTTTTTCATCTGACCATTGTTGAATCTTTAAGTCACTGAATCTTAGATATTTAAAAGGAGACAATCTACTAGCTGGAATAGTTGACTCTGATGACCAAAAATAAATTGTGTTGCAGTTTCACAATGTAGGTAATTACACCATCAGTAGTCACAGATATTCTCTAGTGTTCCCACGGTACTGCCATATCTAATAATGTTAATCAAAACATACTGCCATGAAAATTGTCCATGGCTAGAGATTATGTCCATTTGTAAGGACTATTTTGGTCATTCAACTATGTAAAATAAGTAGAGTAAGGGCATTTTATTTATGGTTGTTGTTGTTGATGTAGGGGTATTAATGTATATGTATTTAAGGAAGACACTATAGCTATGAACTCTAATCTGTAGTCAATTAAATCAAAGTGGAAGGGAGTAGTTTCCTATACTTTCTGTAGACATGCTACATATAATATATAACATTTATTGTTGTATATACATTTATGGTTTTCTATGTAGTAATGTTTCTTTTCATCCTATTTCTTTTGGAAATACTTATCTTCTGAGTTCTTAGACATTAGCTTTGTAATTTAGTCTCTGGGTCCCAATAACTTGTAAGATAAATATTTATATTTGTGGATTAATATTATCTATAAAAATAACAAAGTCTGTCAGTACTCTCCATTTTCTCAATTTGGAGTACAGGGAAAACTCCATCTCTAAAAAAGATGTATGTACTACTTTAGGTAGTAATAGCTTTGTATGTTCCTTTGATTTTTCAAGTAATTTAAAATTTATACAAAGAAGTAAAAATCCAAGCTAAATAGCAAAGAAGTAGACTGTGTAATTTATCAATTTATTTCCTGTAAGATCTTAGTGTGTGCTTGAATATAGGCTCTGTCACATCACAAACAGGAATATTTCTTTCAGTGTTTCTTTACTAATGAAATCATAATATTGAATTCTTTGGACTAGAATACAGCAAGGACATTGGAAGAACAAACTCTCCTATGGGTTCAGCTGAAGCATGGGACTTGACTGTGTGGTAAGAGTGTACCTGAAGAATCCTGTAACCAACTTGCCAAAATCTGGGGCCTTCTTAAACTGGGCAAGAACTTCAACATGGAGACAACCTTTCTGTAACCTCCTTGCATTGAAACCTGTAAACAAAGCGTCCCTGCACATACATGCCTTTGCCCTGTTTTCATCTTTGGTTCTACCACTCAACATAGGCCAACCTAAGGAAGACTTTCATTCAGGTCCCTGCAGAAGCAGTCTGTGGTTTAGAAAGTTTCTATTCTCTGTGTGCTCACTGCATGCATCCTTTCTGTTACCAGACAGATGCTATTATTTGAGTGTGAATGAAGTTCTCCTTCACAGACTTGGACAATATAATAATCTTCTCCATTTTTTTCTTATTCCAGGTACTTTTGTTTTTATTAATATATGGTTCTTGGGGGAAGGGACTGTCATGCCAAGTGATATAAATTCATTTAATATATATGTGTGTGAGTGTTTGTGTATCCACAAGTGTGTACATACTCTTGTATTCACACCTGCATTTTATATATAAGTATAACATACTATTATTTATAATAATAGATATTATATTTATTATTCACACTATACAAAGTATAAAATTTTGCATATATACAAAATAACTACTTTTTAACTACTATCAAACAACGCTTGCATTTGTTCCTCATTCTTCTCCCATATTTAGTGTATTCATTTCATCCCTAATTAGAAATCTCCCCCTCCACAATTTTCCAATTTTCCCCCCTCCTGTCAATCACATCTAGCTACTCCCCTCTCTAGTCTATCTCCCAATTACCAAACTATTCAGGCACAAAAAAAATCTTAAATCAGAAAATGGTTTGGTAGATGGAATCAACTACAAAACGTGTGCTAAGCCAGACTGAGAAAGACAAATCTCTCTTCTCTTCTCTCATTCGTGGTTCCTAGCTCCAAATCTTCAGATAGGAGATAAACTGGAGTAAACACTGAAACCATACCTTGCCTTACTAATAAAAACATAAAACAAAGTAAATCTCCTGTATAGGAATGGGCCAATAACAAAATGCTCATTATTTAAATGTACTTCTTTCAAGCTGTTTCTTTCTAAAACCTTTGGACTAGCTTCCAGAAAGTATTGAATTTATTGTTGATTTAGATTTAAGGATCTGAAAAAGTTTCACAACTTTTATTTCATTTAAAATGACAATCATATTTTTCACAGTTTTGCAATGAAAATTTCTTCCTGGATTTTTTCTTTTCTTTTTTTTCCTTTGGTTGTTTTTGAGACTGGTATTTTCTATATCTTTGGAGCCTGTCTTGGAACTAGCTCTTGTATACCGGGCTGGTCTTGAACTTAAAGAGATCCACCTGCCTCTGCCTATCAAGTGCTGAGATTAAAGACATGTGTCTCCATGGCCTGGCTTGGATTTTGTTCTTTTTAAACCCCAAGGTAGATATCTGAGTTTCCTTTTCATAGCTGTGACTAATCACAACTAGTAGAGAAATGGGCTTGATGTGGCAGAGTGTTAGGCTCTGTTCAGGTGGAGCAAATGCATTTTATCAGGAGCAACTGAGAGCTCACCTGATATTCTACAATCAGGAGGCAGAGGTACTAGACTAGGAGTGCCATGTCTTTCGAAATCTCAAACTTGCTTAGAGTGACAAATATTCCCCACAGGCCATATTGTCTAATTGTCTGCAAACTGTTCCCCCAATGGGAACAAAGTTTCAAACTTATTAGCTTATTGGGCCATTCCCAAGCACACCATTACTATGCCCGTTTTCAAAGCTACTGCCATAGCCACAGTTAAAAACAAAACCAAAAAACAAGAACAATGGCAAAATACAGGTATTGCTCATACTGCAAGTGGTTTTCATGCTACATGTAGTAAAGTATTTGGCATTAAAATTACACTTTTACAGGACTCACAATCGCTATCTTTCCACACTAAAACACTCTATTTGTCAGTTATGTCTCTACTCTTGAGCATGTCATTATTTCTTTACTCATTTGTATTTTTCTTTCTGTGTTCATTAGGAAGCATGTATTTGATTCTCAGGAGAAAACTTTCAGGAATTGGGTCTCTATTTACACCATGTGAGATCCATTGAGGTAATTGAGATAATCACATTTTCTGGCAAGAACCATTACTAGCTGATGTGTTTCGTGTTCCAACCACATTTTTTCTTCCATATCTCACAACAGAAGCAATTTGACCAATGCACTGTTACAAAGACTGCACATTGCAGTTTTCACTGTGAGAACATTTTGGGTTTGACCATGGATATCACAGTAGCATCTCATCCTAGAATAAATACCTTCTCAATTTATCTGTCTAAAACTACCCTGTGTGGTTTTTCACTTTCCTTTATCTAGCCTTTTTGAAGTATTTCATTACTCTGTTTTTATCATCTTTAATTACTAACTCTTTTAGGCCTTATTTTAAACACTCTCTGATTCCACTCTCCATAGTGAATCAATACCGTTAATATAATGTAAGTAACCCAATTACCCTTCCTCCTGTAAGTAACCATACTAACAATGTATTATTAAACCTAGATGGACTTTGGTTCAATCATGATTTGACTGTACCATGGATTTCCTATCTGGTATTAATTCATCAATAGATGTGTGTTACTTCTTTCAGGAACATTCTTACTCACAATAATAACACAGTTCTATTCATACTTACATCTGTATAACATAATAGGATAATTCAAAATGAATAATAAAACTAACAGAAAAATTAAAATATAGACTTGTAGATGAAAATGGGAAAATAGTTTATAATATAATGTTAGATGCAGATATAACATTCCTAAATCACAATCTATAAAAGAAATGATTGATAAGTTGGATTTCACCAAAATTAGGAACATTTCCATTGAAAGGCACTATTCAGTGGATGAAAAGTCAAAATGATGGTTAGGAGGAATATTGAAAATCAAATGTCTGACAAAACATTTACAAAGTCAAGCATTTCTCAAAAATCATTAATATAATTAATAACATACACCCTCTTAAATTTAATGAGATTGTGATAGCTAATCTTCATTTTCAACTTGACTTGATCTAAAATCAAATATGGGATAATTCTCTTGATGATATTGAAGAATTTTCTGGACTAGGTAAAAACAAATGGAAAGATCCACCCTACCTGTAGACAGCTCAGATATAAGGAGGTCCAATGCAAAGGCTTCTGCTATGTCCTTGCTTCCTATCACCTTCCCTTTGGAGTGCTTTTACCATGTTTTTGCTACAGCTACTGGTATGCAGCACCTTCCATTTGTTATGACACCAGAAATCAGCTTTTTTCCTGTTTTTTTAAATATTTATTTATTATGTATACAATAGTCTGTCTGTGTATGTCTGCAGG
>LOJH01007271.1:18800-31231 GCA_001685095.1 Ellobius talpinus
ATGTGGTTGCCGGGAATTGAACTCAGGACCTTTGGAAGAGCAGGCAATGCTATTTACCTCTGAGCCATCTCTCTAGCCCCAGAAATCAGCTTTTTGAACCACCAAATGTAGACTGAGGACCAGTGAGCTCTTGGAGAATCTTTAGGTCTTCAGTACAAGATTGGGACTGCTGACACATCTAGCCTCATGCACTGAATAGCTTGTCCGACTGTGGATCTTTAGGCCAGCCTGCAAAATGTACCTACACCCACAGAAAAAGCCTAGGGAAAGAGCCTGAACTTTCTGGTCCCAGTTTCCAGAATCTTGAGATTTACCACTAAGACTATAGCCACTCAGAGCTCTGTTCCCTATAAGCAGAGACTACTTGTTCATTTCTCAGCTGTTCAGACCCAAATAATCACACAAAACTATATTAATTCCATCATTATTTTGCCGGTAGCATAGGTATATTTCTAGTTAGCTCTTATATCCTAAATGAACTCGTTTCTATTAGTCCATGTATCACCACAAGACTGTGGCCTACCAGTAAGATTTCAGTGTTTTCTCCTTTGGGAGATACATGTCTCTTAGACTTTTACCTACAAAAATAATTAATTATTAATAACTCTCTGCTGTTGGACAATGGTCTATACCCTGTCAATTGTATTTTAATAAATGCTGATTGGCCAGCAGCCAGGCAGGAAGTAGAGGAGGGGCAATGAGAAAAGGAGAATTCTGGGAGAGGAAAGAGTCAGTCAGCAGTTGTTACCCGAAAAAGGTACCAAGCCACGTGGCTAACACAGACAAAAATTATGAACTAATATAAGTTATAAGAATTAATTAATAAGAAGCCTGAGCTACTGGGCCAATCAATTTATAATTAACATAGACCTCTGTGTACTTCTCTGTGACTGAAAGGCTGTCTGACCAGGCAGGACCGGATGGGACATAATCTCGGTCAACAACTCTCAATACCAAGAGTGCATCTCTGTATGCCACAAAGGACTGCAGTCTTGTGGAAATTTATGGCATAGCAAACTTTCTTTACACAAAACTGGAAAATGTCTTTGAAAGTTAAACATAAAAACTAGCATGTGATTATGTCATTTCAATTATTAGTATTTATACAGAACAAATGAAATCGTATATCCATAGCAGGATTTACAGACTAACATTCTTAACAGTTTCATTTGTAGTATCCCTCCACTAGAAACAACCTATAATTCAACAGGTATGGGATAAACAAATTGTGATATTTAATGTTTAAAAGAAAAATTACTAATACAAGCAACAATCTTGATGTATTTCAAATTAACTATGAGATCTAAATTTAACTAGATGACAAAGAGAATTTGCTATATTATTCCATTTACATACAACTTTTGAAAAAGAGAACTCATTTGCATTAGTTGGATGCAGAATAATGTTTGTCATTTGAATGAAGACTGGGAGAAAATGTAGCAGAGAAAGCAAAAACAATTATTTCAGTCTGGCTGTCAATGGGAAAAAGGCAAAAGCTCTTTGAGACTTTTAAGCTCAAACTAATTTAGATGGAAATATTAAAAATAGTTCAACTCTGATGGGAAGAAACCAATAGAGAGAGAGCTGGTAATATGACCCGGAGGGAAAGGTTCTTACTATTAAGCCCGAAGAAGTGAGTTTGATCACCGGTATTCACATAGGGGAAGGAGACAAGTGACTCCTACAAGTGGTTTTCTGCACTCTACTCATGTCACATTGCATGAATATGCTCACAGGCACACAGAGAGACAGACACACACAGACACACAGATACACACACACACACTAAATAGGAAACAGAAGCCTTAAAATAAGAAGTCAAGAGAATGAGTTTGAAGATTGGGCAGTTGAGATATGAGGTTATAAAGGTTAGTCTGCCTAAATTTTGTTGCAGAGTGATGTGGCAGGTGCCACCTAAGTTCTGTATAATGAAGCTATGTGCACTTTAGAATGTCTTCTGGTGCTTTGTATTGTCAGGCCTGTCATCATCAAAGCGGGAGTGTGAGTTCCAGGCCATCATCCACTGACTTTGCTACCCTTAGTGTTTCAGTGACTTTTAATACTTATGCGAGAATATCATAAATCTTAGATAACACCCATGGGCATTTCTATATTTTTCTGATGTCTTTGTTGTGTCTGCACTGCTTTTTCTTTATTCTTGCCTGTCTTGGATTGTGAGTATCACCCAGTAGACATTAGTCACTCTGATTGGACATTCTTGGCATATGGTTCTGTTATTGATGTAGTTTGCCACATCGTTTCTGACCTCTCAAGAGGATTGAGTCTCGATTTTCTAGGCTCATTCAAAGAAAAACAATCTCAAACCTTCTACAGAGCAGCTCTTGTCCACAATTTCTCTGGCCTTTCTCTGCAGTCTTTTCTTTTTATTCTAGTAACCATAATAGCTCACACCCAGTAAAAACATTATAACCAATCAACAAAAGAGGCTGAGGTTTTCTTGCTGTAATCATATTTTTCTTTGTAAATTTTGGCTTGTGATATGACCCACTGTACCACTAAACATCTGCAGTTGACCTCATCTCATGTATAATTTTAGTACACATCAATTTTATAGTAGTATTACAAGTACATGCATTAATAGAGCACAAAGTAGCTCTCTGTACTAAAAGAAAAATGAAAAGGAAGGAGAGGGAATTCAGAACATTATGTTGTGATCCTATAGCACTGATTCTTGGATGCTGCCTATCTGAGCAAAACCCACTTTGTAAGAGCCACATAAACATGGGAAGAATTATAACTAAAAGTGATCTATAGAGAGAAAGATGAAAGAGGGGAGGAGTGCCTGTTTCAGAAGATCAGCCCCATCCAGCCTAGAAGTTTTCTGTTGACTCCCTCTAGATGCCTATGGCATTAGCAATGCAACAAACATACAGAGAAAGGAACAGCGCTGGGGATCAGGAGACTCAGATTCGTGTTTGACCTTTGCCATTAATTGCTGAGAATATGTAGATAGATAATTGAGTCTTAGTTTAATTATCTATAATATGACAATAATTAAACTTGTGCTATCTACTTGCTAGACATCAAAATGATTAATTTATGTAAGATTATTAACTATAATATATCTCTCTGAAGATTTTTTTTATTGTTGATAGGTAACTAACAGTAAGACTGTCAAATAAAGATATCAAGAAAATAAGAAATGTCTAAGTATTAATGCCTGTCTTTGCATGGAGATTGGAGTCATTCCTTTATTTTTTGCTGATATGAGGAGGGTCACTGAAAACATAAGTGATATTTGAAAGCTGGAGATATAGCTGTATTTCTAAAATGTGAATATATGCCTGACTGCTTCAAATATTTATTACAAGGCAGTAATCATATTGTCTGGGGATGGAAAACTATTGTAATTCTTAGCATGCTTTAAAATAATAGTTTAAAATATCAAATAAAATGTGTCAGGTAGACCTACACTTTTTATTTTATACTTATAGTTTTTGTAATAATATCTATATATTATAGAAAACTATTCTTTAGCTCTTTATCTTATTTTCCTTCATTATGTATCGACTCCAAGGCCAACAGACTTATGTGTCGCAGTCTTATATGGAGGATCGGAGCTGAGCTATTGCTCTGACTCATGGTTGCCACTCTAAACTCTTATGGGTCTCACAATACGATTTCAGTAAAGACACCTTTCAACGAGAAGGGTAGCTTTAGAAATATGTTAATATGTGGTTCCCATGGTAATAAATTTGAAACATTATTCGCTGAGCTGACAAAGCCCTGTATAGCCTGGTGGAGAACAAGAATAGCTCTGTCACCTTAGGGCTCACCTAGAGGTTTCATTAACGCTGACATTGTTTCGTTGGTTTAAAGGCTTTGGAGACATTCTTTAGTCTTATGACAGTAGGTAAAATTTCTGAATGCTTATTATCACCATTATTTTTATTATTATTTTGACTTTTGGTGTTCCTTATTGCAACTATAATACAGAAAGAAAATAATATCATAGCAAGTAATGATAGAATCACATTCTGTGTCTAGGCAGCAAGAAACTTTCTTCCGGGAATTAAGGAATGCTCTGTCCTATTTAACAGAGCATATGGACATGGCATATACTATCATTGTAGTCTTCTTTTCCTATTAAAATGCTAATGAATAAAAAGGGATTTTATTTTTATTAAGGAGGTTAGAGGTACAAGAGTGAGAGAATGAATTAAAAACAAACCTACTGGGATAAGAGATAAGAATTGTAGACATCTGCATGGTTCTTCCTGCCACATATCAAACTCGCAATCACACATCCACAGGGAAGAGGAGTATTAAAATACCAAAGAAAACAGAAGCCAAACTTGGAGAGAACAGTAAGCTGTACCAAAAGGGCTCACTAAAAGCAAACAACTTTCTTATTCTATTCAGAATCATTGTTGATATTCATAAAACCCTGAGGCAAGAATAGTGGGTGGTTTCATTTTTGTTCTGCTTGTCATTTTAAAATTTTACTGTATTTAAGAAACATAAAATAACACTATTGTTATCCTGGGCTGGGCTTTTTCCACATGCTAGGGAATTTGTTGTTGTTTGTTTCGCAGTCTTCCTTCCTTCCTTCTTTCCTTTCTTCCTTCCTTCCTTCCTGCTTCCTTCCTTCTTCCCTCCCTCCCTCCCTCCCTCTCTCCCTCCCTCCCTCTTTTCCTTCCTCCATTCCTCTCTTTCCTTTGGTTTTTCATATTTGCCTTTGGCTACTTCAATATTCCTCTGTCTCCCTCTGCTAACAAAGGACTTTCAGAACCTGGTCTTGTGGAAGTTTCCTCTTGGATCTATTCTTTCTTTTCAGATTTCCAAGTACAGTAGGTACTTCCATGTCACAGTCATAGAAACGGAAAAATTAGATAACCCTCAACACCAACAGATGACTTTATATTTTTATAAATTTAGTTAGAAAGTTAGGGACTAGCACATCTAAAAATAAAATGTTTCTGTGCTTGCAGTCAGCTTTTTGCCTGACAAACYCTGCTGCTCATGACMATAAACAAAGGCAAMAAGCAGGAAGGGACTGTGCTCTTTCTCCTGATCTAGAGCTGAAAGAGATATGGAYATCTGTGCAGAGATGGGAGTGTTCAAAAGACCAGGTCTGAGGCAGGAGGATTGCACATTATACATATGTGCTCATATTTACTAAACAATAGCAGTCATATAAAGTCAAATATCATATCTAAAATTCATCCTTAAAAGTTAAATTACTTTAAATGCAAAACCTTTCCTTTTCACTACCATTGTGACCACAAAATTGCAAAATTTTAAAAATACTCTTATGAAATAAATTGAATATCCAAAAATCTGTCCTGTGGATGTCCCACAAATTCAAAATGTGCACAGTAAAAAATGATAGATTCTACCTTGATGTTTTCTCATGTTCTATCCATTCTCCTGGTACATGATAGATTTAACACACTTTCCAGACAAGGAAACCGAAATCCATTCATTTCTTTCCATTCCATAGTCAACCAGCGCCAACTCTCTACTGCTGTTAATTAGTTCTGTGCCTTCCTAGTCATACTGCCATTTTCTTTCTGAGAAACTGTCTTTAGCTTATCATGCTGCTAAAAAACCTGGCTAACACCCATGTTTAATCTCTCCTTTCCCTCTGCTGGAGGAGACACTACTGCCTGCAGTAGGAGAAGTTGAAGATGTTTTATGTTTAACGTTTCTCTCCTACAGGCATCTCCACAGGTCCAATCTCTTGTACTTCACTCACCCTTCAGGAAAGCAAAACCAAATAAAAGACATTTCAAGTTGCTTAGTTACCATGTTTCTTTTACATTTTCACCTTTTCTTTTAAAGCCTAGGAGATTTTTTTTAACCCTTCATACTTAAGAAACAAGAATAACATTTATAGGCTATGTCAAATGTTGCTTTGGTTAAGAAATCCTCGCAACTAATATCATATTTGTGTGTGTATGTACGTAAATATCTGTATACCCAATAGCCTACCTCTGTAAAATGAGTACTGCTTATGAATATAATCCAAAATACAAACTGCTGTATCAGCTCCTCTCAACTCAGCTGTGGCTCCTCCAAGACCAACATGATAAAATCTTATGGATAGGATAAATAAGGAGCATCACCAATAATGCAACCCACCCAACAGGAATACTAAGTGTCATCACATTAATGATGAAAGACAGCAGATAATATCCTTAGGGCGGAGGAAGGAACAAGAGAGCATGCTAGAGAGAAAATATTATGCTGTTCCTTTTGAGCTGCAACCATACTGGAATTGCTTTATTTTTTTTTTTTAACAAATAGGGAAACTGAGGATGTGAAATAATTGAGGAACTTTTCTGAATTTACACAGACAGCATAATAAAACAGACAGGACTTGAAAACAGGGAACAGGGTTCCAGCATCCTTGCTTTTCTGACTTCTGTATTTAGGAAATAAGCGTTGACTCTGTAACTGACTGGGGGCACAATGGCTGTTTTCGGTATCCTGTTTGCTTCTGTGGACTCAGGACATGACACTAAACTCTTTACACAACTGCACCTCACCCCCATCAGCCGCGTTCGCTGTAAGGCCTGCTGCAAGCCTCACACTCAGAACCATACCTCACTGTCCCGCCCTGTCTTGGCAGGTTGGTGCCTCTGCCTGTGTGAATTGTGACTGTGGACCTAGTACGTTCAAAGGAAAAACGAAACTGAAGGAGTTTCTGACTTAGTGGGTCTAGCAATATGGGTCAGTCCCCTTCTATCCAGAAACTGAGTCCCGGTCAAAACAGAAACAAAAATGTACTTAAGAATAGTAAGAAAATAAAGTTCTTAATTGTAGTTAAATAATAACACGACTCGAACAACAGCATATACACATTGCTACTTACATTTGAATAGCATTGTATGTTGTTACAATAGACAATTTAAATTATACAATTGTTGAAATTATTTTACAAAAATTAAGATATAGAATATCTACTCTTGGTGTGTAGGATGTTTTTACTCAAAAAATTGTTGAACTAAATTGTGAGCCACTGAGAGCTATCAATGCAATATTAAAAGATACATTATCTGTTCCAATATATATGGTTATTTTTAGTAAAAGAGGAAGTATGAAAGTGACTGGGGAAGGAGGAGAAGAAAGGAGAATGAGGACAAGAAGAAAGAAGAAATGGAGGTAAGGGAGCGTGGGCATGAGGAACGAGTGGTTAAGACTTGGGGTTACTTTTATTTACCAACATGATTGGGCTAAAAAAACGCTCACAATGAGAAAACATTGTTTATGGCTTTGCCTTTGTGCTCCCATTAGATGTTAGTATTTGAATCAGTAGAGTTGATAAATTTCTCTCTTATAAATGTTTACTGAATGTCTTCGTAGCTCCAATAGAATAGAAGGCAGAGGGAGAGACCATTTCCTCTCAAGGATTTGCAACTTCAGCCTCTATATTTAGATCCTAATTCTTTCAGTCATACATATGGAGCCAGGGCCCTACCCAGCCTTCAGGCTTTGTGATTTAAACTAGGAACACCAGCAGCTTTCCTGGATGTGTGTACAAATGACATAGCATGGAGCTTCATAATATTCAGACTCACAGGTACCAATTCCCTTTATGAAGCTCTTTTCAATACTCTTCTTTATTCTGTTATCTTTAAGAATGACTAACAGGAGAGTAAAGTCACAGGATCTGGCCTGTATCTATGGTACCGTCTGCAGTCATTTTAATTGCTGAGAATTGAACTGTTATGTACCTTCTCTGTGCCTCAGTTTCCTCTCTTGTGAAATTCAATGAAACACAATAATCCATACCTAATGGAACAGTGTGGATTAAAATGAATTAGTTACATAAATCAATATAGAAGTGATACCTACTTCCTTCCACATCCTTAGGATATGTTTTTACTATTATTATTGTTGTTGTTATTATTATTTTAAGAGCATTATAGCTTTAAGAAAGCTTTTACTTGATGGGAAAAAAATAAAAGGCTTTCTTTTTCTAGTGTTGAAGTTCAGGAGATAAAAATAAAACTGTAAAGAATTCAGCAGTAAACAGAAATAGAGCTAGGAAAAAAAACAGTGGAGGTAAACCAAACATCATCCAAATGAAAATATGGCAGATATTATTATAGGATGTTATTATCTTTTGGACTTAAGGCAAGGAAAGAAAAAGCATGCAGATATCAGTTTAGCTAAATAATACCTTTAGGTAAATTGGTAGATTTTGGGAGAGGATTTTACAAACAAGATTTTAAACTCCCACTTCTTTGGGATGTGGAGGAGTACTATTTTGATAGATTTGTCCAGTGAGTGGGAAATCTGGTACAAAAAGCATATGCTGAGTTTGGTATTTCTATTGATTGAGAAGCCAGCATATTGAGAGGATTAAAACTCACCAAATTAGTGACAATGCTGAAATATAAATAGCTTAAAAAATGAGAAGACTTAGGAACCTGGAAATCCTCCAGTGTCATCAGGCATCTTGAATCCGGTTTGGTAAATATAGTGAAAACTAGTTCAGAAAGTGAACTGGTTTTCAAAGTACAATATGCCTTATCAGGTATAGTGTGTCTAGTCCATGTGTTGCTGAAGAACACTAGCTAACATTCATGGTCACTGTCCACTTAGTGCTAATATGTACTCACATGAAGACAGACACCACACAATCGGGGAGGAACCACTAGGAGGAAATGATGTCTGCT
This sequence comes from Ellobius talpinus, assembly GCA_001685095.1. NCBI lineage: Eukaryota > Metazoa > Chordata > Mammalia > Rodentia > Cricetidae > Ellobius > Ellobius talpinus. The sequence goes on from LOJH01007271.1 coordinate 27,449, forward strand.
GGGATGGAAAAGGGGGTATGCAATGAGCTGTGAGCAGTCATCAGGTTCAAATCCCAGTAGGAGGAAAACAGATTCAAGCCCCTGTGGTTTCTTTCAGAAGTCATCTGAGATATTTGCCAAGATAATTATAACTAACTTGTGGCTATTTTCTTTATAAAATGTGTATATTGCATATTTCTTGTCATTTTGTATTATGAATCATTCATTTTGATTCACAGAGAAATAATGGTAATCCTGTTAAGATAACGCTAATGATGGTAGTAAAAAATAAAATGCACAAATGTATGCCTCCATGTTTCATGAAACATTAATTGAAAATGAGGTCAATAACTGTAAAGAAGCTAAATATGTTCTAGTATGGAAGGTGACTGTGTTGGAAATTTTTGACATGACAAGATCTGAAGCCAACTATGAGAAATGAAGGTTTGTGGAGGTCTGTGAGAGCTTTTCAAGAAATGATTACCAGAGAGGAGATGACCTTCTAGGTCCTTTAAATGGGTGGCTATTTAAAGTGGTCCAAAAAGCAAGAGCAGTGTTCCTGCCTGCACTCACTCCTTGCTGAGTACATCTTTTATTGTTGTTGATATTGCTGTCATTGTCTGCTGATATCAGTCTCCAGCTTTTTTGGTCTTCTAATGTGTACTGAAGACCAGTGATTCTCTAGGAATATTTCTAGCTTTCAGTGCCAGTTGATAGTTCTGAGGTATCCAGCTTCATTGACTAATCAACTACAGTATTCTACCTTTCCAGGAAGCTAAATGTCATTTTTTTAATTACTCAGTTCCTATCTTATAATCCATTCTAGTGATTTTCCATAAAAATATACAGAGAGAGCATGTGAATTTTTCAGGAACTGATACAGTGAGGAATGAGGAAAGAATATTTTAGGCAAAAATGAGGTCAAATTATATAGCTTTGAGGTAGGTACAGTTGGATTCAGTGATCCATACAAGACCTTTGGGACAGAGTGAGTAGGAAAAGGAGTGGAAGAGGAAGAGGGGAGAGGGAGGGAGAGTAACATAAATGGATGGATCGGGGAAATTGAGAAAAGGGTGTGACCCAGGGTCATGTAGGCTGCCCAGATGGTGGCAAGGAGCAAGGATTAGTGACTCTATTCTGAGTAGACAGAAGACAATGAAGTCATAAGTATAGAATTTCCAGGACTGGAATTGCAATTTAATAGAACCCCTCTTAGTATAGATTGCAGTGATAAGACAATAGGGAATGGAATTGAGGCACTTCTGAGAAAGAAGTACTGTTACTGCAAAATGCACCAGCTAGAGCATTACTTGGCCATGGGTGGGGTGTAGTCCCTGAGGCAGAGCATCAACAATTCATATGTACAAAAGCACTGTCAGCGTGGTCTTAATTTAGATCTAATAAAATACACTGCATGAATAATGAATACGAATGTGTTGATAATAATATCTATATTCTTTAGATGCCTACTGATTTTATATAGACTATTATAAATTGTCTTAATCAGAGCATTCTCAAAGAACAATTCCTATGCAATAGTGGGACTATAATTTTTCTTTATTAAAACTGGTTTATATCACTACAAATTGGAAGCTGTGCTGCAAGAGTGTTTGACCTCTAGGTGAAATATTTACTTTTTCTAACATGCAAGACATGAAAAGTGGCCACCTTTCTGGAATAAGTCAGAAACTTGGTTAATGTTGCCCTATTTCTGGCGTCTCCAAACTCTTTACATTTATTTCTGTGGTCTAAAGGAGGTCATGGAGGGGTAAGAATGGCCTGGAGTCTAAGTAAAGGCTAGATTAACTCTTGTCTCTTGGATTCCATTTACTTAAGACTTACGATCTGGTAGCAGAGGAGCTCTTGCAATGTTCTTGAGAGAAAAGAAGTACGCGCCTGTGCAATACATCTCTTTTTGCCTGTGCTTTATCTTCTGCTCATGTATTCTCTACATTAGAACAGGACACTCAAGCAATTCACACCTACAGGCTTTCAATGGACACTGACAAAGCTGACTTTTAAGTTAGTTTGAACAACTGTGACTTGAAATTATGTGGAGTTTTGCTTTGTCTTATTGTACTTTGTTTTGTGTGGTTGTTGTCTCTTAGAAGCCCGCTCCTTTCTGATGGGAAACAGAGGGAGAATGGATCTGAAAGAGAAGGGAGTGGGGGGATCTGGGAGGAGGTGGGAGGAGGCTGCAGTTAGGATTATTACAGAAAGAAGAATGAATTTTCAATAAAAGCTAAGAAAATATGTTTCTTATGAGCTTTTAGAATTAAATGTATTTAAAAATGGTTTTTGTTACCTCTTAGAGTTGTCAGTACAGTCTAGTTCATGATGAAAATGACCATCCATTGTCTCATTTAGATATGCTGGAATATAAGTTTGTGCTAATATTTCAATTAAATCCTTAGGCTGAAGGATGTTAGCTTTGTTCTGTGATTGTATTTTTGATATCACCGTGTATTTTTTGCTAGTTACCACTCAAATAAATCATAAGGTAACCACTGTCAACATAGTTCAGTGTCCTTAGAGAGCCCCATTGCCTGTCCTCTATTTCAAGGTTAGTGCATTAATGTCAGGATGATACCTTGGTGACTCAGTCCAACTCCTTAGGTTGACAAAAAGGTAAAATTTTCTAAATTCAGTTCTTAAACTAATAGTAAATATTCTGCTGAACCAATTGCCTCCATCTAGAGTTATCAAACTGAATGATGCAAATTAAATAAATAAATGACACAATTCTGTATTTCTTTCTTTTTAGATCTGGCCAAAGAATGGAGCTGCTAGCCCAGCAGTAGTGGCACAAGCCTTTAATCCCAGCACTCGGGAGGCAGAGGCAGGCAGATGTCGGTGAGTTCGAGGCCAGGTCTCAGACTGGCTCCAAACCTACAGAGAAACCCTTTCTTGGAAAACAAATAAAAAATAAAAATAAAAACAAAAAAAATATGGAGCTGCTTTAATGTTCTTGAGTTACCAACAGCGTTCTACAAGGATGCCTTTTTCTTAGGGCCTGTTCTTTGTTTAATGATGTTTTCAAAATTTTCTATTGGTTTTATTTCATTTAATTTTATTTGATGATCAACTTAAGTTATATCCACTCCTCCGCTTCTCTTGCTTCCCAAATTCAATGTAACTAGAAATAAATTTCCATGCTAAATTAAGTAAAAACAATACCACTGTCAAGGGTACAAGTTTGATGGAATTCTCCCACACTATTTACAAAATGATTCGTTATTTCCAGACAACAGATAATAAAACAGTGACAGATATTATTTCATTCCTAGAGAGAAGTATTAAAAGCTTCACCCTTAACAGAGTAGAAAACATTGACCTGCCTTATTTTTATTATTATTAATTTTATAGAGCTATACCTTTTTCTCTCTCCCATGGCCCCCATGCTCCCAATTTGCTCAGGAGATCTTGTCTTTTTCTACTTCCCATGTAGATTAGATCTATGTATGTCTATTTTAGTGTCCTCATTATTGTCTAAGTTCTCTGGGATTGTGATTTGTAGAGTTTTTGTTTGTTTGTTTGTTTTTGCTTTATATCTAAAAGCCACTTATGAGTGAGTTGAGTGGGTACATAGGATATTCGTCTTTCTGGGTCTAGGTTATCTCACTCAATATGATGATTTCTAGATCCATTTGTTTGTCTGCAAATTTCAAGATATCATTACTTTTTCCTGCCATGTAGTACTCTATTGTGTAAATGTAACACATTTTCCTTATTCATTCTTTGGTCAAGGGACATTTAGGTTGTTTCTAGGTTCTGGCAATGACAAACAATGCTGCTATGAACATA
>LOJH01007272.1:4447-18897 GCA_001685095.1 Ellobius talpinus
TGGTACAGCTGGTAGACTCACTCCCTTGCCTCCTCTCTCGCCTTTCCCTAGGGAGTGATGCTGTAGGGGAGAGGAACATCTGCCCACGCTTTCTCCCTCTAGTTAGCCAGCTGCCCCCGTAGCTGAGCAATGGTCTGTGGCAATAGACCACACAACATTACGTCTCCCAGGAGTCTCTGGCATGGGGAGGCCAGGGCTGAATGGACTGAGAATGCTCAAGGGCCCTGCTGGGGTGGCTGCTGGCCAGAGTGGCCCATCTGTGAGGCTGGCCAGAAGGCAGGGCATAGACGATGATTCTTTGTTGAAAAAACAAAACAAAACTCTGTGTGTGGACTGATAGTATGGGTGGCAGCGAGTGGGGTCCTCGTTTGCTGGTGGTTGTACTGTTCCGTGTTGACGGGGTGGCTCTGGAAACCCTCAGAGATCTGGTCTTAGGGCTTGGGGAGATAGCTCGGCCCAGTAGAGTTTGTCTTATAAACATGAAGGTCTATTTGATCCCCTAAGTCCACATAAGGAAACTGGGCGTGGTGGTGCACACCTGTGATTCCAGCACTGGGGAAGTCAAGATAGGTGAGTCCCTGGGGCGCACTGGCTAGCCAGTCCAGTCAGTGAACCCCAAATCTCAGTGAGAAACCCCACTTCAGAAAGCAAGGTGGACAGCATCCAATGAGCCACACCCTCAGTTGTCTTCTGGCTTTTATATGCGACCCCACACTTGTGTAGGGGCACACACACACACACACACACACAAGTTGAGGCTGGTTCTTTTGCAGAAGTGTTGTGTCTCCACAGAACTCAAAAGTTTCATGCATCATTTAGGGAAATTTCTCTCCAATTTTTTGGGTCCCTGGTTCTGACCTTCATCTCTGCCTTTTCTGCACCACATCTAGTCTCTGCCTCCAATTCCAGATCTCTCCACTGTTAGACGAGGAACTATCTCCACTTACATCACTGCTCCCGTGTGTGTGTGTGTGTGTGTGTGTGTGTGTGTGCATACGTGTGTGTACACAACTTCTGAAACAATGTGCAGTTATATTTCTAGTTAGATAGGAACAATCTAACACAGTGTCGCTTGTCCTCTCGCCACCCTCCTCCTCCTTCTTTCCTCCAAAGCCTCCTGGTTGAGAGGTCGCTGCTGCCCACAGTTGGGTACGCAGATCTATTCCACAGCCATTGAGAGCTATGCGGATGTACAAGCTTGTCTGACTTTTGTGAGCTTTGTGTCTTACTCAGTTTTTACTTTCACCAGTTTGCTATTTTCATACTTTAGAGAACTACCGTTCCTTTAGGCTTACGCTGAAGTGAAACCCTTCTTCGCCCACACACTCCCTCTCTCTCCATTCAGAAACAACCACTCTCAAGTCTCTTAGCTGATTCTTTTGGCAGTTTCCTATCTCCAGATGCATTTCCTTTATTATGACATTTCAGTTATAAACCACCTCACCCTCCTTCCCCGCCCTCATCTCTTGTCTCTCTTGTAACATGGGTTTTTCCATGTTCCCCAGGCTAGTGTTGAACTGGGCTCAAACGATCCTGTTGCCTTTGTTTCCTGAGTATTACAGGAACCCACCACCCAGGTCACCGTCAGATCTATAGACTCTCCTCCCGCCAGCCACGGCACAGAAAATAAGAATTTGGCTCCTTGCACACTCACATGGGTTCTTTGTTTCCACAATGTTGTAACCATTTGTAAGTCTACTTTTCCTAACCTAACGTGAAGTTAATAGTTACCTTAATTGTTTATTTTCCTGTTATTATCAATAAAGCAACCTCAAGTACATTCACAACTGCAAGCAGTTTCTCTCAAGTTGTTCCAGCATTTAGCTATTTAGTCAGTATCTGCTATGAACTGAATGTTTGTGCCCACCCGTGAAGTGGGGGTACTGAAATCCTAAACCCTCGGTGGTTGTGCAAGGAAGAGAAGGCTTTGGGATGTGATTAGAGTCTAAGAACAGGACCTTCAGGAATGCAATTAGTGCCCTTACTTCTTGTAAGTTCTTTGAGAATCGTATAGATGCATGAATGTATTTTGATCATATCCAGGCCTCATGTCCCATCTCTTTCTGGGCCTCTTACCCTCATATCTTCCTCTCAACCCAACTTAACATCTCTCCTTCATACTCCCCAAGTCTGATTAGCACCATGTGTTTGCCCCCGGGTGTAGCACCATCCAAGGAGCTTGGACAGTCTGTCAGGGGTCGTGCCCTTGGGGGAAACTGACTCCCTTCCCCAGCAGCTCTCAATTGCCAAAAAACTCCTCACATAGGAGTAGGGCCTCATGTGATTCTACCTCATTCATGTCAGAATGGTGGGCTGGCTTGATCTGGTGCCTTTAATTAACCCCAGAGAGTTTTCTTGTCCTGCTTCTATCCCATGGAAGACACAGTTTTAAAAAAAAAACCAGCCTGCAGTGTGGAAGAGGTCCCTCCCCAGAACCCAGCCATGCCTACCCTCTGAGTTTAGGCTTCTAACCTCTAAAACTGGGAGCTAAAATTCTGTTGTTCAGAACCCTGATACTCCCTCCAAGATACTCCTGCTATTGTCTAAATGAACTAAAATAGGTTCATCACTTCAGTGAGTTTGGAGACGGCTCTGGGGGCAGAGGAGATCTCTAGGCTGGTTAAGAACTTGCTTTGCAAATGTAAAGACCTGAAATTTTGAACCCATGTAAAAAAAAATAATCAATGGTGCTGGTTTATAATTCAAGGTGCCTCCCTAGAGCTCGCCAGCCAGCTAGTCTAGCTGAATCGCCGTGTTCCTGGCCAAATGAAAGGTTCTGTCTCCATAAACAAGGTGGACAACACTTGAGGAATGACGTCTAAGGTTGACGTCTGGCTTCCACATGTCCATCCATCCCTGACCACCCCATCCTACAACATCACCTCTCACATGTCTCTCTAGACAGGAACCTTTTGACACACTCCTGCCAGGATTGATGGGTCCCTGGACCTGTGCTCCAAGCTTATTTACCCCCCTCATGTTGGTCAAGCCACAAATGATTTGGAAAAACTCCAGCTGAAAGTAAATACAAGTTACTCTGATTGGTTTGGGCTTTTCTTTTCCTGTCATCCTGGGCATGCCCTTTGCTTCTTTTACATGCAATCCCATGCAGCCCCATGCTGTGTGAAGCCCCTGCCTCTATGTTATTTGATTTGTTTATTGCCTGAGAGCATATGTACTCCAGATGTCTTTAAAGAAGGTCCGCAGAGGGATGGAGAACACTTGCTGCTCCTGCAGAGGACCTGGGTCTGGTTCCCTGCACTCTTGACAGTTTAGAGCCATCAGTAACTTCAGTTCCAAGGGATCCATAAACCTCTTCTATCTTCTACAGGCACTGGGAATCACACGGTGTAAATGCATGCATATATACATGCAGAAAAATAAAACAAGGCGTATAAAATAAAAACAAACAAATATTTTTAGAAAAAAGGAAAGCTCTGTAGTATGAAGGCATTCACTAATTCATTAAAGCTCATTGAACATATACTGGGAATTCTAGGAATAAAGTCTGCTGTATATGTTCCGGGTGTCTGAAAGACACGCCAACCTGATATCTCTGCCTTTGAGGATCTTCTAGTCCAGCAGAGAACATCTGATAATAAGAATAAATATAATGAATGAGAAAGTTACGTGGCATATTAGATAAGGAAAAATCTCATAGGAAAAAAAAAACAAATGGATAAGGAAAAGAAGTGAGATTGGCCCGCCCCTACTAACTGTGGGGCTTTGGAGCAAGAGCCAGGTTGCTCCTGACAACACCCTTGACTTACTTTGTGTCTAGAACTTCCTCTGTACAAATTTAGAGCAATGTGGATAAATTCGTATTGCAAGGGAAGTTCTTCAGCTCCCATTTGCAACCGCTGTGAATATTCAACTTTTGCATTTGTTTGGATCTTGCGACAAAAGCTGAAGTTTAAAGAGAAGCAAGGAAATGGATGCACGGTACACTAAATGGCGTTATTTTCTTCTGCAAAAACTATTGCACCCATGCTATGGGAGAGAAAGGATTTGACAAGTTAATTAATTTGACTCAAGTGTTTCTGCCGCTCAAATCCTGCCTGCACCCTCAAAAAGTGTCCCTTCTTGAAGTTGGCAGGGACTCAGCCCAGAGACCTTCCAGGCATTCACACACAGTCGCCTTATATTTCAAGGTCATGGGAAGGGAGATAGAGAGATGTATTCTCCTGGGCCAAAATGGTATCCCTGCTCAGAGAGGGCATTTATAGAGAAAATGATAGGCCAACTTATAAGGGGCAAACCCATTCAGACATTCTTCCATAGACTGTGATTGTAGAAAACCTAAGACCTCATTTAGAGGCCTCCTGTCTGGATCTTAGCAGGAAACCAGGAACACTAGGGTGACTCGGGGAAGGTGTCATGGGAGGAAAGACAAGGCAGATAGCAGGTATTAGAATTTTGGAGGGTGGGACTATTTTATATAAATGCAATGATTAGTACAAAGTCCCAAGGAACATTCTTGGATCTGCTGTAAACTGGTGATTGACAAATGACTGGACTTGGCAAGGTGGAGGTCACAGGTGCCCTTAAGCAGAACAATTTTAGAAGATCCAGGGTCTTATAGGAATATTCAGGATAAGTTAAGTGCAGGAAAACAGAAGAAGCTGACCCAAACGGCAAGATCTTTGTAACTAAAAGGAGGAAAATGAGATGGTAACCATAGAGGCCAAACTTGCTTGCCTAATTATTTATTTATGTTGACAGAGATTTAAAAAGGGTTTGAATGCTAACTAGAAAATCATACCTTGGGTTTTGAAATTTTTTTCTTTAAATTTTTTTTCCATGATTACTTCATGGTTTTTGTTCTCTCCTTGTGAAATTCTAGTTTAATTAGAAAGTTTTATTACTTTCCTAATTTCCTTATTTTTTTCTCTCATATTTTCTATCTATTTGCACTTTTTGCTCTGATTCCCTATCTTCCAGCATTTTTTTTCTCCTATGGAGGCTCAACCCTTTTTCTCTGGTTTCCTTTCTTGTGGCATCCTGTTCTTATTTCATAGGTACAACTTATTTCTCTGAGGATTTTAATGGCAACTTAAAATGGATGCTTGTTCTTTTAAAGTACTTTGGTCTCCTGAGTTTCTTTCCTTGGTGTTTCTGTTTTTTTTTTATTTGCTTTTTTATCCCTGTCACTCACGGTAAACCTTCCCTTAAGCGGCCAGTGAGTTTGAGCTGTCTGTTCACATCTGAAATGGGGTACTTCAGACTTAAGACTAGGGCTCCTCTCGAGTTAACGACACCTGTCTGGGCTGTCACCGTGGGTCCCGGTTGTACATTTTCTGAGCCTTTTCTTCCCTGCTTTGCTTGGTAAGTCAGGGCCTGGCTTCCAGCTTCCTGGGAATCCTGGGGCTGGGGAGGACATCAGAGGTCAGCTCTCAACAGTCTGATATAAATTTTTATTTAACCTTTGGGCCTTCGCTGTGTTGCTCTTACCTTCAATGTGTCTTTTTTATTCTTTCCATAGAATAATTTTCCCGTTTATAGAGAAGGGTCTGATTTACGGCGCCGGAGTACAAAAGAGATTCTGCTTTTTGAAGATGAACTCCCGGCCGACCAGCCTCCTCCTTGAGCCATCTTCCTTTTCCTCTTCAAAACATTGCTTACGCTGCTGTTCTCCGCAGCCCCCTCCCCGCGGGATCTGAAGTGTAAACTGAGCTGTTTCGTGGCTTTCCCCAGGGCTGTTTATGAGTTAGAGCTCTGTCAGCTGCACAGTCAGGTGCTATTTGTCCCCCTGGTCTCCTGCTTTTGGTGTTTTATCACAGTGTTCTCTCCAGTGCTTAGGGGTCGGAGCCATTCCTGGGCTGGGGTGATAGCTCAGAGGATAAAACAGCTGCCACCCAAGCATAATGTCTGGGGTTCAGATCCCCGACACGCATATAAATGCTGGGGGCTGCGAGCTGGGTGGCAACCCACCTGTAACCCCAGCAACCAGGGTGTGGAGATAAGGGCTTTCCCCAGAGCAAGTTGACAGCTGGATTGGCAGACTTGACAAACTCTGGGTTCATCAAGACACCCTACCTTAGTCAACACAGTGGGAAATTGTTAAGAGAAACTCCTGATGTCAGGTTTGGGCCTCTACATATCCCTACACACACACACACACACACACACACACACACACACACTATACACATCACATACACCCTCACATACATACCACACACGCAGCACACACACTACACACACACTCATACACGTACACCACACACACACACACCATATACACATCACATACACACACCCTCACATACATACCACACACACACTCATACCCTACACCACACACACACACACACACACCTCACCACAGAGAGAGATAAAGAGTATTTTAGAGTAAAGATAAATGATAACCAAATACAGTGTCTGAATCTTGATTGGATTTGGACTGGGCTGGAAGCAAGTAGCTTTAGAGAAAATGTTTGGCTCAATCAGGAATTTAACAACAGTCAGTAAGTTAAACAGCGTGGCGACATCAATTCTGAATCCCTTGGGCACGATCGTGGTGGTGTTATATATGGAAACCATCTTATCCTTAGAAGGAAAATGATGAAAGTTTAGGAATGAAGTATCATAATATCTGCAACTTACTTGCTAATCATTAAGAAATGATAGGTGAAAACCACAGAGTTGATCAGAGCAAGAGAGAGAGCACAATCGATTGCAAAATTTGGCCAAATATTAGTTCTGATAAATCCAGTTCAAGTGTTTGGTACCTGATATTAGTTTGTGTTGTGATTTTTTCAATAAATTTCAATTTTTCAAAATAAAAACATGAAGAGAATACAAAAATCAAGGCTGCTTACACACTGGTAAATGCGTAAGAATCAGATTATAAATACATTTTGACATGGCTAGTATGGATAGCCTCGCAAATTACCCCTGCCATAAACAGGCGAATGGTTCATGTTCACAGCAAAGAGTGATATAACTGAATGATGTTAGAAATATTATGTTTGAGCACTAAGAAAAAGCACAGAATTTTACTTGGGCATGGTGGCACATGCCTTTAATGCCAGCACTCTGGAGGCTGGTGGCTATCAGTGAGCTTGAGATCAGCCTGGTTTATAGTTCAAGTTTCAGTCAGAGTACATAATGAGATGTACTCTCATTATCCAAACGATGCACGATTTTAATCAAGAAAATATTATTTCTTCATAGTTCTGATATCTTTATAAATCTGATTTCATTTAAAAAAAAGTTTATCATTTGGGGTTTCTCATTTAGGACGCAGGATTTGTCATGGGCCTTTGTCCTCTCACAGATTCCAGTTTTATTTTAGGTTTTGAAAACAGGGTTATCTGGGAATGATTCTCTCTCTCTTTCTCTCTCTCTCTCTCTCTCTCTCTCTCTCTCTGTATGTGTGTGCGCACATGTGAGAGCATGGTGTGAGGGTGTGTGTGGGGTCTCTGTGTGTGTAGTGTGTGTGTGTGGTGTGTGTACAATGTGTGTGGGTGTGTGGGTGTGTTGTTGTGTAGTGTGTGTGAGTGTGGGGTGGGGGTGGTATTGTGGTGTGTGTGTGGTGTATATGTGTGGTATGTGTGTATGTGTGTGAGTGTGTGTGTATGGTGTGGGGGGGGTGTGTTTGCGTGGTGTGGGTGGTATATGTGTATGAGTGTATGTGTAGTGTGAGTGTGTGGTGTATGTGTATGAGTGTATGTGTAGTGTGGGGGTGTGTGTGGTATGTGTGTATGGTGTATGTGTATGAGTGTATGTGTAGTGTGGGGGGTATGTGGGTGTGTATGTGTGGTGTGTGTGTGGTATGTGTGGGTGTAGTGTGTGGGTGTGTGTATGTGATGTGTGTGTGGTATGTATGTGAGTCTGGGTGTGTGTGTGTGTGTATGTGTGTATACCAGGGATGTCTTTTCACAGTGTCTCATTACCTGAATTTGTACAATCATTTCTTTCTGTTAGGCTTTATCTGTCTGTCTGTGTTTGTCAAGTAGAGAGGAGATGATGCTGGGGCCTCTCCCAATCACACCAGGAGTCCCATGACAGCTTGTCATGCCACTATTGGTGAAGCTAAACTTGATGAGTTAGACATGTAGTACCCTTTAAAGGTAGCTTGTCTTTTTGCCCCAGAAGTGAGCTGGAGGTGAGGGAGGGGTGACGCTTTGAAGTGTGTGGATATCCTGTTCTCCAGCTATCTTCATCCCAATGATTTTAGCATCCGCTGGTGATCCTTGCCCAAGGTAATTATCATATCCTAATTCTATCATTTTTCTGTCCTTATTAGACGGCTTTCTCTAGGAATGAAGAATTTTCTTCTCTCAGCACCCCCCTCCTTTTCTCCCTCTGAGCATCACTATGATTTTATGGATTTTTTTGTTCAATATTATAGCTCATTACCTTCAGTAGTAATTTTGATGCTCAAATTGTCCAACGTTTTTCTAATTAGAGCCCTTTCAAACTGACTCCTTTGTCTTTTGGCTATATCCCTTTTCTGTCTTTGAGTCGCCTTTTCTTTCCAGCAAAGAAAATATTCTAAGCTTGCTATGCGCCTCCTCAGTCTCAGATCTGGACTCGGCCATTTCTTTAGGGAGTCCTGCTTTTCTCCCGGTGAGGACTGGTAATTAGAAGCTGTGCCCTGGCCATCGAGTTTGACTATGTCGCCTTTTGTGCAAGGGAAGAAACCACGCTTCAGAGGTGGACACGCGCCTGCTCAGTTTGCAAAAAGAAACCAGATGAGAATAAATGAGAAAGCAATGGAGATGGTTATTGATGGGCTGTGAGTGGGAACGGAAAGGAGGAATGACAGCAGACACAAAGCTTCTATGTGACACCATTTACCGTTTGTGTGTCTGTGGCTGTTCTGCTCCATGAGAAACACGTTCCCCAAAGCCCCCCTCTATCTACTTATTTGCCTATTCCCTAAACACGTTTTTTTCTGCTTTATGCCAACACTCCCTCTACACTGCCAGCTAATGGAATGGAAGTGTGAGGTTTCTTTGCTTTCCTTTGTTTGTAAGACTCTTCACATGCACGCCTCACGGTGTATGATGCTGGATGTTGTGTTCAGAGGCCACTTCAAAACGTCGCTCTGTGTGGGTGCACCTGTTACCGATTTGGAGCACGTTGGGTTCATCTGTTTCTTCTTGTGCTTAGCGTCAGCATTTTGCCTTTTCGTTTCCTGGTTGTAACTGGAGTTTTGAATCCGTGAAAGGGTGACAAAGCTCCACAGTCAAAGCCATGCGAGGGCTAGAGGGGTCTCACTCTTCTCCCCTCTTCTCCCGCTCCCTCGCACCCACTCTAGACGATGACTGCTTTCCTGGTTCTCCTTTATCTTTCCACATTGCTTGCTTTTGCAAAACCAAGCCTTTTTTTCTTATGCAAAAATAACATTCTGCCATCCACACACAATATGGAAGTAGAGGGTAAGACTACTGGGGATGGAAAGATTTAAATGGGGGAAGTAGAACGATGTGGGAGAAAATAGGGGAACATGGTTAATTAAAACTGAAGGTATATGGAAAGTTTTATGAAAGTCCATGACAGTAAGTCAATTTAAAAATAAAGAAATTTGAGCCGAAGTCCCTGTATGGATGGATCGATATGTTGCTCCCACAAAGCCACAGCTTATTAAATGAAAATCCCAAGGTTAGAGCCCTCAAAACAATACTTGCCTCTTGCCCAGAATCAGATGGTAAGATCCTATTGCTTCAGACACCCTTTGGGTGTAGTGTAGAATGTATAGAAATTATTCTGGGAGTGACCTGTAAGGTCTCTCCTGTGGGTTAGCTTTTGTAGCTCCGGAAGGTACTACGCAGGCCACNGGGGGAGGGGAATGTTACCACTGGTTTCACTCATCAGTGGACCATGCATGCTACAGTGTGAACCTGGCAGATGGTGTGATAGTAGTGCAAATGTTATGGACCAACCATGATTGTAGTGGGTGGCAGGGAATGCACAGAAACATGACTGGTTATAGGGCTGAGAATGAGCAACTGTTGAGGCCGTCTAGATTACAGTTAGCATTCTGTTACTGTAGGGACTCAGGTGGCCTCACCTCTAACTGAGTACTATTGGCAGTTAACAGCTACTTGGGGATGAACAACCATTTTCCTTTGGGGGCGGGGTGAAGCCATGAAGAAGTTGCTTATGATTCAGTAAATAGCCCTGCACCCATTAACAGCACCAATTAAAATCAGGGTTATAAAGAAACAAGCAAACATGAAAGCAGGAAGAAGGCATGTGTTGAAAGAGGATTCCAGAAGGAATGCGAGGAAGATAAGAGAGGGGAAAGTCAATGTTGTGGGGTGTTGTGGTCACACCTTTGATTCCAGCATGACAGGCATGAGAGACAAGTGGATCCCTGTGAGTTCAAGGCCAGTCTGATCTACATAGCAAGTTTCAGGACAGCCAGGGTACACAGAGAGACCCTGTCTCAAAACAAACAAACAAAAGAGAGGGGGAGAAATAGGGCTGAATATGTCAAAATATGTTATACTCATGTATTAAATTGTCAATAAATAAATAAAAATTCTTAAAAAAATAAAATCTCTGTTCACCATCAAAAATTCTAGTTATATATACAATGTAATTCTCAGTTGCAAAAAAATTCACTTTGGGATCCATGAATCAGGGGATCCTATACCTTGATATTTTTCTCCCTATCCCTTTGTGTTTCTGGAAGAAAGGGGAAGATATCCATTTTGAATATGGCCAGAGTTTTCTTTTCCCCTTAATAAGGACTTCTCTCAAGGAATATTTTGCCACTGCCTAAGTTGGGTATGGTACTTTAACTCAGTACCTTACTAGCCCAATTGTCTTATTCAACACTGTGGCAAGAGTAGCTGAGAGGAACTTGGGGTGATCACACCCAGCCCCTTTGCCTCTGGGGTTCAGATTCAATAAGAGACTGAAATTAAAAGGTGGCAGACAAGTTCAAGTCCCTGCACATGTGATTATTATATAGCCTTGGCTTTTGGGTTACAACAGGGAATGCAAGACAAAGAGCTGTCAGGAAGTTGCCTCCCGTGCTGATGACCAATGCTGCAGGCACTAAGATCAACAATCAATAAGTGGGACCTTGTGAAATTGAAAAGCTTTTGTAAGGCAAAGAACACCATCAATAGGACAAACAGCAGTCTATAGATGGAGAAAAAACCTTCATCAACACATCCAACAAAGGGCTAATCTCCAAAATCATATAAAGAACTCAAGAAACTAGACATCAACAAACCAAATAATCCAATTAAAAATTGGGTACAGATATAAATAGAGAATTCTCAACAGAGGAATCTCAGATGGTGGAGAAATACTTTTAAAATGTTCAACATTCTTAGCCATCTGGGAAATGCAAATCAAAACTACTTTGAGATTCTGTATTACACCTGTCAGAATGGTTAAGATCAAGAACACAAGTGACAGCTCATGATGGTGAGGATGTGGAGCAAGGGAAATGCTCCTCCATGGATGGTGGGAGTGCAAACTAGTACAACCACTTTAGAAATCCATATGGCAGTTCCTTAGAAAATTGGGAATTGATCTACCTCAAGATCCAGCTCTAACCACTCTTGGACATATACCCAAAGGACATTCCATCCTATCACAAGGACATTTGCTCAACTATGTTCATATCAGCTCTACTTATAAGAACTGTAAACAAAACAACCTTGATGTCCCTCATCCAAAGAATGGATAAAGAAAATGTGGTACATTTATACAATGGAATATTTCTCAGTTGTTAAAATAATGACATCGTGAAATGTTCAGGCAAATGAATGGAATAGAAAAAAATCATCTTGAGTGAGATAACTCAAATCCAGAAAGACAAACATGTTATATACTTATTTAAAAGTAGAAATTAGCTGTTAAGTAAGGGATAATCATGCTATAATCTATAGACCCAGAGAGGCTAAGTTATAAGGAGGGCTCAAAGGGGGATGGGTGGATCTCTCTGAGAGGGGAAATAGAATAGATTCTGTGGGTGGAGTGTGAACTGGTGGGGATGGGAACAGGATGGATCAGCCAGGAGTGGGGGGGAGAGATGGAGGGAAAGAGTACTTGGGGAGATGACCTGGAATGGGGGTGGTATTTGGGGGAGGGCAATGTGGAAACCTAGTGCAGTGGAAACTCCCTGGAATCTGCCAGAGTGACCCTAATGAAGACTCCTAGTAATGGGGACATGGAGCCTGAACCAGCCATCTTCTATAACCAGGTAAGGCTTCCAACAGTGGGTCTAGGACACCAACCCAGCCACAAAATCTTCAAACTGTCCTGCCTGCAAGGGATAATGGTGGCTCAGAACTTGTAGAAGTAGCCAACCAAGGACTAGTACAACTTGAAGCCCATGCCACGAGAGGGAGCCAACAGTTGATGCTGCCTGAATGGCCAGGAACCAGAGACTGAACTGCCTACAAACCCAGGATATAACCAAACAAAACTGGAAGAAATTCAATGAAATGATTATTAATAATATTATTCTATACTCGTAGATCAGCGCCTAGCCCAGTTATCATCAGAGAGGTTTACCCAGCAACTGATGGGAACAGATGTGGAGATCCACAGCCGAATACTCAGCAGAGACAGAGGAACCCTGCAGAAGAAGCCAAAGAAGGATTGTAGGAGCCAGAGGGATTGAGGACACTATGAGCACAAGGCTCACAGAATCAGCTAAGAAGGGCTCATAGAGAATCATAAAGATTGAAGTGGCAATCACAAACTCTCTGTGGATTGGAGCTAGGTCTTCTGCATATGTTATGGTTGTGTAGCTGGGTGTTCTTCTGGGACTCCCAACAATGGTAGTGTAGGGTGGGGTATCTCTGACTCTTTTGCCTGTACTGGGGATCCTTTTCCTCCTACTTGGTTGCCTCGTCCAGCCTTGATAAAAGAGTATGTTCCTAGTCTTATTATAACTTGCCATGCCATGTTTGGTTGATATTCTTGGAAGGCCTGATGCTTTTTTGAAGGGAAACAAAGAGGAGTGGATCTGGGGACACGGGTGGCAGAGGGTGGGGATCTAGGAAGAGTGGAGGGAGGAAAAACTGTAGCTCAGTTGTTTATATGAGAGAATTAAAGAAAACTAGATAAAGAGTCACAGGCTTCAGACTTTGTTTGAGCGGCTCCAAGGAATCTCAAAGACAACAGAGAGCCAAATTCAAGAGGGCCAGTGGAACCTGAAGCCTAGGACAAACTACAAGCAATTAGTCATCCCCTGGATTGTCCTCCTAGCTGCCCAGTAGTCACGAGTTGGTGTCATGGCTTCTGCCCACAGTAGGCTGCGATCCCCTACATTAGTCTGTCCTCTCCAATGTTTGGGATTGGAT
Source organism: Ellobius talpinus (assembly GCA_001685095.1). NCBI lineage: Eukaryota > Metazoa > Chordata > Mammalia > Rodentia > Cricetidae > Ellobius > Ellobius talpinus. The sequence continues at coordinate 17,731 of LOJH01007272.1, forward strand.
TTTGCCCTGACATTGATTTTTTGATGGACCTAAGATATCTTGGTTTTGAGACTTTTTTTTTTTCACTTGTTTTCTTGTGAGAGTGAGCTCCAAGCCCTATGATCTCCACATGTCCGACTGGAGGTCAAGAGTTCATTTGCATTCTGAAGGTGAATCTTAAGATGAAATCCTAGAAGAGCATTTTGTTGCGCCAAGGGTGAAATGTGTTATTTTATTCCATGTTGCTGAACCCCTCTGCAGGGTTGTACTATTTTGCACTCTTACAGGCAATGTGTGAGAATGCTGTTCTAACAGAATGTTGTCAAGCTTTTGAATTTTTGGCAGTCTGATGGTGAGAATGGTTGTCTTAATTTAGTTTTATTTTGCATTCCTCTTATTATGAGTAAAATTAGGCATTTTCTCATTTAAAAGACATTTGTAGAAATTTCCCTGTTGACTTTGTTTATACTTTTTGCTCCATTCTCCACCTTTAAAAAAAATAGGATTTTCTTGTTTTTCTTCACAACTAAAAATTCTTTTATATACATGGATTGTCCCTTTATACGTGAGATAGTTTGCATTTTTCTAGTTTGTCATTTGTTTACTGATTTTTCTTTTTGTTATGGCTATGCAAAAATTTCTTGTGCATATCTTTAATTTAGCTAGATTCTGAATCATAGATATAGATGTTTTGTTATTTACACATTTTAAAGGAATTCTCTCGTTTTCTTTCAGTGCTCAGGTAGCTCAAATTTTGATCTTCAATGCATTTAGTGTTCCACTGATTATTGTTTGTGGGATAGAGTACATTTGTGTGTGTGTGCAAATATAGATATAGATGGATACATTCATTTACAAATGATTAGTTTTGCACTGTCATTTATTTTGAAATATATCTATTTTTTATCCAAGTCACTTAAGATACAATTTTTCCATATATTAATTACTCAAATGCTTTTGGGTCTATGCTTTTTTTTTTCTATGCTGTTGACTGAGGTTTCTGTCCCACCAGGTCCTGCAGTCATTCAATCCCAAAGAAAACACACAGAGGTCTGCATTAATTATAAACTGATTGGCCTAGTACCTCAGGCTTCTTATTAACTCTTATAACTTATATTAGCCCATAATTCTTTATTTTAAGATTTATTTATTTATTATGTATACAACATTCTGCCTCGATGTATGCCC
>LOJH01007272.1:18969-31230 GCA_001685095.1 Ellobius talpinus
GGAAGAGCAGCCAGTGCTCTTAACCTCTGAGCCATCTCTCCAGCCCTAGCCCATAATTCTTGTCTGTGTTAGCCATGTGGCTTGGTACTTTTTTTGGAGAGGCAGTCGCATTTTGCTTGCTCTGTGTCTGGCTTCCTCTCTGTCTGGGTGACAACTGCAGACTGACTCTTTCTCTTCCCAGCATTCTCCTGTTCTCATTGCCCTGCCTCTACTCCCTGCCTAACTACTGGCCAATCAGCATTTTATTAAAATACAGTTGACAGGATACAGACCATTGCCCCACAGCACTATTCCCTTTCCACTCATGCTGTATTTCATAATATTTAGTAGTGCTTCTTTGATATGTTTCATTTTTTGATATGTCTAGTCTGCCCTCATTTCATTCACCTCTCTTATTTTGCCCTTAGTTTATTCTTAAATTTATATATTTGGGAGACACTTCTCTAATTCAAGAAAAGGAAACCAAGGTATTTCATTGGAATCATATTCAATGTATACTAACCCTGGGACAACCAACATTTTTAAAGCATAGAGTCCTTGAATTTAAATTAGTTTTCTGTTGCTGCTGTTACAAACGACCACAGATATAGTATTTTGGGACAATCAAACTCAAGACAGATATGGGAGTATACACCAGTAATCTCATCACTTAGGAGGTACAATCAGGAAGATGTGAGTTCAAGGACAGCCCTGGCTATATAGCCTGTTGAGACAAGCCTACTGTACCGTAGGAGATCTTGTCTAATAAATCCAAACCCTGGAACTGTAAGTTTCTGGCTTTTAAACTTGTAGTCATAATCTCTCACTCTCAGCACTTGGGTATGTCAGGACAACCCTTCCATATCCCTTTAGCACTCAGGGCAGAGGATCATCAACAATGCTGAGGATCTCCTCACTTGCCCATGGTTTCCATCCACGAGACCTAAAGGGCCCCAGATAGTTGATCAGTGACATCCCCATTCAGTTTGTACATTGTTGTCATCAATTCCTCTATATTTTCCACTTAATCTTGGAACATATTTGAAATAATTATGTCAGACTTTGTTTAATAAGTCTACCATTTTTCAGGGACAATTTCCAATGATTTATGTTTTCCTTTCAATGGGCCGTGTATCCTGTTTGCTTTATGCTTTGGTTTTTGTTTTGTTTTTGCTTTTGAACCCTACATAGCTGAATCTAATAATGTGGTAATGCTGAAAATGAGATTCTTTCTCTCCCATAGGGTTTTCAGTTTTCAAAAAGTTAGCTTATTTTGTAGTTTTGATTGTTGCAATTTCTTTTTGTACCAAGAATCAGCTGAAGATGTAAATGTGCTGTCCTGTCTGGGGTTTGTGGAATCTTATTTTTCCCTGGGCAAGCATAAGCATTAGTGTGTGTGTGTGTGTGCGCATGCACACACGTGTGTGTGACTCAGGACTGAACCTGGTACAGCATGTGCTCTGCCACTGAACTACACTCTTAGCTAACAATAACTTTAAATTTACTTGTATGTGCAGTTATTTTTTAACCTTATTGTGTTTCCCAAGAAAGAATAAAAAAGAAAGAATGAAGAAAGGGGCAATGGGCCTGTAAACCCTTCTAGAAATCTCCTTCACAAAGAGTGGAGAAGGATTAAAGCAATGACATAGCCACTTTGTACTCCTGTATTCAGAAGCAGCCTTCAGCGGTGAAAGCTCAGAGCCCCAGTACTGTGAGGGGTCCTTGTTGCCTAACACGACACCCACAAGCTCTGCCTAGATTTCTCTAGGGGCATGTGTCTGGCTTCTTGGTGTGGTTACACAAGGGAGTATAAGTAGCTACTATGGTACTAAGTGCTAAAATTGGCTGAAATTAACCCAATTTATCATCCAACTCCTCTCATGGCAGTTATGAACCTATAATGGGTCTCACAGTTCAAAAATAGTTAAAACAGGCAGATAACAACCAGATGAGGAGACAGATTCCTGGGCAGCCCATCTCCTCTCTTCCCCCTGTTTTATGCTTCATTGATTCGATTAGGAAGTGGTTTTTCTATTACATTGATTTCTTTTCTGCGCAGCAGCAGTCTCATTTATTTATTACTTCTACCACTTTCTATTTTACATCTCAATAATTTCTGGTTTTATCATTTTTCATTCTTTCCGAATTTTTATTAATGTATTGTTCTTCTTTGCCTTTTACATTGGGAATTTCATGTATTTTCATTTCTAATTTTAAAAACATTTAACTGAAGTATGATATATAAATATGTGTGTGTGTGTCTGTGTGTGTGTGTGTGTGTGTGTATAAAATAGACAAGTTTGTAAGACTCAAAGTGGAAAAGCCCTGGTAGCAGCAAGCTCTTTCAGGCATCAAGAGTACCCTGCTACTCAATGTCTCCTCTAGTTCTTCATGTACTATTGAAAGTTAGTTTTACCCACTTTTTACATAAATGGAGGGATATATATACACATACATATATATGTGTGTGTGTGTATGTATGTATGTATGTATGTATACCCTGCAATGTTTTCTCTTTTGGCAAAAATTATGTCTGGGAGCTGACTGCAGAGTCAGGTCCTTAGGACTCTGTCATATTCTACATTTTGAATATATGCTATCCTTTGTGTTTGAATTTATGACAGTATCTTAGTTACCTTTTCACAGTTGTGATCACAGGACACAAGAGAACAATTTGATGAAGAAGATTTATTTTGCTCACAGAGGGATCATACCATGGTCACTTGGACAAATCATCATTGTGGTGGGCGAATGTGGCAGGGGAGGTTATTTGCCTTTTGACTGACCAGAAGGTAATGTGGAGGGTCCTGGGCACCTCTGTGACCCCACCTCCTAAAGTTTCCTCCATCTTCCAGAATAATGGCACCAGCTAGGAACCAATAACTCAATACATGAGTCTGGGGTAGGGGGACATTTCACATTCAAACTACAACAATAAGAAATGGCATATTTTTTTTTATCTGTCCCCAGTTCCTGATGTTGAGGTTGCCAAAGTCTTGTGATTTCCTAATAAAGAGCATCTCTACTAGAGTCCTTAGTCTCTACAAATTTCTTGAGTAGTAGAAACACCTTTTGTTCTGAGGAGGAGATTCCTGGTGGCTCCAGAATAGATTCAGGATGGGGCTGTCAGCAAGGAATCCCTCGCCATACTGGAGCCTGAGAACTCAGCTCTATCCGCCGCCCGCCTCTATGGATTAGAGCAAACTTGGATACTGTTAATAATTGATTATGCCTGTGTGATAAAATCTTCGTAAAAATCCTTAAACCGCCAAGTTTGGATAGCTTTCCTGCTGAGCACGTCCACGTGATGGAGGGTGGTTACAAACCTGCTCTTGTTCAGTTTTAACTAATACTTTGCTCCTCTGGACCACTTCGTTCGCTTGATTTTCAGCTGGCCACTCTGAAATGTATATATTGGCAGCTGCTTGTTACTCAGAATCTCTTCACATTTCTTTTATTGAAAATAGATTTTTTTCATACAATATAGTACGATGATGGTTCCCCTCCCCCTACTCCTTCCAGTTTCTCCCACGTTCACTCTCATCTAATCCACACTTGTTCTCTCATGAGAAAACACAGGCATCCAAAGAACAATAAGATAAATTAAAAAATGAACAATGCAGAATATGTCAAAACAACCAAACAAGAAAAAAAAAAGCCAAAGAAACACATATAGACACAGAGACATGCATGTTTGCACACACAGTAATACCACAAAACTCAGAACAAGAAGCCACAATATCCATCTATCCATACATGCATACATGCATGCATACATACATACATATATGTATACATGCATACACACACACATGCAAAGGACCTGTAAGGAAAAAAAAATGCCCTGACTTTATCATGAGACAAAAACATTCCAAAGATGCCGTTGAGTTTGTTTTGTGTTGGCTACTTACTGCCGGGCATGAGGCCTACACTTAAGAATGATTTGTCTCCCCGCTGAGACTCCCTTATAGAACACTAATTTTTCATTTGTAAATGCCTATCAATTGGAGATAGTTTCTGGGTTGGGGTAGGACATGTGTCTACTTCTTTTGGCTCTAGGACACCTCCTGGTGCAGCCCTGCGCAGGCCCTGTACATGCTACCTCAGTCTCTGTGAGTCCATGTGTAGCCAGCCAACACTGTTGTATCTAAACGTTCTTGATTCTTTGGTGTCCTCCATCCTCTGAGGCTTATACCCTCTCTCTGCCTTCTCTTCTGCAGAGATACCTGAGTCCTGAGGGAAGAGATTTGATGGAGACATCCCATTTAAAGCTGAGTTTTCCAAGGTCTCTTATTCTCTGCATATTGTCTGACTGTGGGTCTCTGTATTTGTTCATATTTGCTGCAGGAGGAAGCTTTTCTGACCACTGCTGAGCAAGGCATCGATCTATAAATACAGCAGAATGTCATGGGGAGTCATATTATTGCTACATTCCTTTAGTAGAACAGTAGTACTTGGTTTTACTCTAGGTCTGGGACCACCCAAGCAGCATTGGGTATGGGTTCCATAGAATGGACTTCATTCAAATCAGATAATGGTTGGTTACTGCCACAAGCTTTGTGCCAAAATATCACACCAGAGTATCTTTCAGGCAGATCACTCTTGTAGACTGAAGGGTCTGTAGCTGGGTGGTGTTTACTTTTCTCCTTTGGTGGTATTCAGAGTACCTTCCAATACCCATGTAGCAATGAGACACTAGGTAGACACTAACTTGATCTCTCCACGTTCAATGAGTTGTGTAGGTGTCCTCTTCTGCAATAGGGTCTTGCCATCAGTTTGTGGAAGCCACCAATAGCCTTGACAATAGTGTGTTGCTTGGGGGTGCCTATGGAACCTTTTTAGATGTAACCCCGTTTCAGTACTGGAAAGTTTTATTTGGTAATGAAAGATATCCTGTTGGGCTTCTGTCTCCTCCATTATTTGGTGATTTCCTTTAGATTACCCTCATATATGTATATATTATAGGAAGCTTCTACTGTATTAGGTTTCTATACAACCCTTCAAATGGCCCTTCATTTTAGCTGTTCTTTCCCATATTCCCTTCCCAATCATCCTCCTTCTTCCCTATTTGATCATCCCATTCCAGTACCCCATCCATCCATAATTACCTATTCTATTTCCTCCTCTTCCTAATTGTTCCTAATTAATTTTCACCACCCACCTCCACCTCCAGTCCCTTACTCTCTGCCTAACATCTGTAGTTATTCAGATTGTAGCTTTCTTCTCAAGTAATTTGGGGTGGCATCTGTGGTCTCTTAGAGTGTGTAAAGCTTCTATCCAGGCCCTTTTGACTTCTGAAGTCTCCATTGAAAAGTCAGGTCTACGCCAGGCAGTGGTGGTGCATGCCTTTAACCCCAACACTCGGGAGGCAGAGGCAGGAGGATCTCTGTGAGTATGGGGCCAGCCTGGTCTATAAGACCTAGTTCCAGGACAGGCCCCAAAGCTACAGAGAAACCCTGTCTTGAAAAACAAAACAACAACATAAACAAAGGAAAGAAAAGAAATTTTAGGTCTTATTCTAATATTTCTGCCTTTATATATCATTTGGTCCTTTTCCCTTGAAGATTTTAATATTCTTTGATTGTTCTGCATGTTTAGTGTTTTGATTATTGTGTGACTTGGGAAATTTCTGTTATGGTCTAGTCTATTTGGTGTTGTGCATGTGTCTTGTGTCTTGATAGGCATTTCCTTTATTTAGGTTGGGAAAATTTTCTTCTCTGATTTTTTTGAAAATATTTTCTGTGCTTTTGACCTGGATTTCATCTCCTTCCTCTATTCCTATTATTTGTAGATTTGGTCTTTTCACAGTGTCACAGATTTCGTGGATGCTTTTTGCCTGGATTTTTTCTTTTCTTGTTAGATTTAACATTTCTTTGGCAGAGGTATCCATTTCTTCTATCTTGCCTTCAGTGACTGAAATTCTTTCTTCTATCTCTTGTATTCTGTTGGCAAGGCTTGCCTCTGAGTTTCCTGTTTGAATTGCTAAATTTCTCATTTCCAGTTTTCTCTCAGTTTGGGTTGTCTATAGTGAGTCTACTTTCACTCCCAAGTCTCGAGCTGTTTCCTTCATTCCATTCCCCTATCATAGTATATCATATGCTATCATATACTAAAGTATTTATTAATTTTGTCTTTAAGGCTATTTTGAAGTCCTTGTCTTGTACTTAAGCTATATTGAATTCCTCAGGCCATGCTGTCGTAGGATAGCAGGAGTCTTGAGTGGAGACATATTGTCCTGGCTGTTAATAATTGTGTTTTAAAGCTGGTCTCTAATCATCTGCCTTTGGAATGATTGTAATTCTAGGTGCTGATATCTGGTCTTGTTGGGCAGGATTACTAGATTTCTGTCTCCCTGTAGTAGCATTTCAATTGTAGTTTCATAAATAAAGCCTGCCTGAAGATCTGAGAGTAAAACAGTTCCACTGGTCAGCCTTATAGACCAGATTATTGTAACACACACCTTTAATCCCAGTAGCCACACTAGTTGTCTAGGCCTTTGATCCCAGCCCTAGAGAGGAATATAAGACAGGGTGAGGCAGCTCTCAGATGCAGTTTCCTTCTGAGATGCCAGGAGGAAGGATCGCCATTCCAGATTGAGGTCAAGGTAAGAGCCAGTGACTGGCTGTTTTACCTTTTGGATCTTCAGGTTGAACCCCAGTTTCTGACCCTGAGCTTTTATTAATTATGCTTCATCTCCCTTTCTGGTCCTTAGGAGAGTATGGTGGCTGTGGGTTGCCTGGTAGGGAAGTCTGATTAGACTGTTTTTCTTGGTTTTGGAGACTTAGGGGTGGAGATGTGCTGGGAGGGGCAGTTGAGAGGGACAAAATCAGGGTATGCCATCAAGATCTGTTTAGTCCCCTGTGAATGGAGGCAGAGAGTTAGGCCAGGCCATAGCTGTTGGTCTGCTACAGAGCTGGTGATGAGACTTGGGGGGTTGGATTTGGAGAAGAGGGAGAGGGAAGATCTGAGGATCACCCACCTGCTTGGATGGTTGGTCTGCTTCCTTGACTAGTGTGGCAAGCAGGTTCCCAGGGAAGCCTGACTGCAGTAGTTGGAAACTGAGATAAAGGGATGGGGTGGAGATGGGGGTACAGAGGAAGGGGAGGCCAGGGCAACTAATCTGATACAGAGCTGGGGATGAGACTGGGGGTTGGATTTGGAGGAGAGAAGGGAGAGTGAAGATCTGAGGATCACCCAACTGCTTCCCCGGTAGGTGGCTTCCCTGGGAACACCTGTGGGAGTTGGCAGGTGAGTTAAAGGAATGGTGAGTGAGTACTTTTTCTTTGCATTTTTTGATAATAATGTCGGAGTTCAGGCAGTTTGGTTTTGCTTGTCCTAGTATTTACCTTCATATTTCTAACTTTCAGTACTCCCAGTCCTGTCTGCCTTTATATGTGCTGGTACTGATGGATCTGTAAGACTTATGTGCTACCCTTTGTCTCCTATTAGCTTATGTATGCCAAGTGACACATTTATGCTGTTATTTGTTTCTATTTCATCAAAAACTCCATCTGTATATTTTTCTTATCAAGTCCATCTATGCTTATTAGACCTCACCATCTTAGATGTCTTTTTTCCACCACTTTTTCTTGTTTTTTTTTGTATTTCATTCTATGCACTTTTAAAAAACTTGTCTTCTAGTTCATCGATCATTTTTTCCTCACTTGGGTACAGTCTGCTGTTCATTCTCTCTCCCTTTTTGATACTGTATTTTTATTTCTATTGTCTTTGTTTGATGCTATTTTGTAATTTCATGTTCCTAGTGTCACATTTCATCACTTCATCCATAATTTTTTGAGACAGGTTCTCTATATTTATCCCTGGATCTAACTATGTAGACTAGACTGGCCTTGAACTCATAGAGATCCACTTGCCTCTACTTCTGCCTCTCAGCTGCAGGGATTAAAGGCATGTGCCACTGTGTTGGCCACTTCATAAATCTTACTTATTCTTTAAACCGGGACTTCTCTCACAAAAATTTAAAAGACTATCTGTCCTTGAGACCATCTGCACACCTGCTCCTATTGACTGTTTCCTCTCTGGACCACATGTGTCATTTTCATTCTTTTGTGTGTGAGAGAAACTTTTAAAAATGCAATGTAGGATTTTATTTAATTGATCTTTTAGAATATAGAATGTTAAATCTGAATATATTTTTAAATTAAAATTTAATTATATCATTTCCCTCTTTTCCCTTTCCTCCTCCCAATCCTTCCCATGCCCCCCTCCCTCTTGCCCTCTTGAAATCATGGCCTCTTTGTCTTTTGTTGTTATTAGTATTACACACACACACACACTTAAATGTATAAATAATAACCTGTTCATTCCATTTATTGTTTTTTGTATGTGTATATGTGAATTTAAAATTATTTTTATTGCATGAAAAGGAGGGACTGAAGTAAATACTATTTGTTTCAGCAATGGGCCTTCTAGGGAAATGTCTCCTTGCATTCAACCATCTTGGCACTCAAAGGTTACTAAGGCCATGGTCCAAGATTTGCCCGGTCACTGCTAAAGCTAGTAGTAGGACCTTAATATCTTTTGCTGAGGAGGAAATTGCTACTTTTGAAATTTTGCAGAAGTCATGAGTGGCTGGACCATGGAAGCCTCCACCCGGACTTCAAAGGAAGGCCCGAGAGCCCAGGCAAAATGTAACAGTGTAAGGTTCTCCATGTAGATTTCTGTCTGAGTTCTAGCCACAGTTGTGAGAATGACTCCTAAGCTACAGAGGCTGCCTAAAAAGGCTGGGGATGTTGGGAATAAGAACGATCTAGGGAGAAGACCAAGCGTTCTATGGGTTCTCCTTAGAGTTTTGATTACCATACGTGGGGGGATTTCTCCTTTGTATGTGGGTTCACCAACAGTGAGAGTAGCAATAAACCTCTTCTTCCTGTTATTATTATTTCTTTGGAGTTTATTGCATTTGAGTTTTCTGTGTGCTCCCCTCAGATGTTTTTGAAACCCATGCTTTTGCAGACTATGTGGACAGTGTTGATATCAGTTGGGCCAAGAGGGAAACTCTTGCAAAACTCTAGCAGGGAGTAGAAATCACAATTTTCTATATTTTTTGTTTCCTAGCTTTAAACATTTGTTTTCAAATATTCAAGCCAAAAAACTTCTTAGGAGACATATTAAAGTGTTTTAAATTTAGATGAAACATGGATTCCAAAATGCAGAGCGAATACATTTATTTTTATGTAAAGTGAAAGTGATCTATAACCAATTTTAAAATTATCTCAAAGGAATAAAATGAATAGCCAATTTTAATACACACACGTGCGTGTGCATGCACTCAAACACACACACACAACACAGAGTTGGATGCGGTCTATTAACAAGATAAATATCTCAACCAATTTCTAGAAGATAGAAAACTAAAGCTATGATTGCAAAGCATTGGATAGTGGGAACTAAAGTAGAACAAACCCTACCCGAGAGGACTCTGTGAGAGGAGTGTGTCTTCACACATTGTCCCAGAGAGTCCTTGGGGTGATAACACACACACAGAAGATGCACTGTAGAGCTCAGGTGCCCAGATGAGGGTTAGTACTGACCACCAGTTTGACAGGATCTAGCACCACCGAGAGCCTCCAGATACACCTGTGCGGGATTATGTAGATCAGGATAGCCTCTGCACTGGTTTGTGAGAGTTGTTCTTCATTAGGGCTTATTGGGGTGGGAAGACCCACCCTAAAGGTGGGCGGCACTACTCCGTGGGCTTGGACCCTAGACTGTAGAAAAAGCAGAGCACATGCCAAACACCGGTGTCCTTTACTCTCTGCTTCCTGACTGTGGATGCAATGTGATCAGCTGTTGCAAGCTTGTGGCGTCTTCATTTCCTCACCATGGCACCCTTGATCTGTTAGCCAAAATAAATCCTCCCTTCTTTGAGTTCTTACACCGTGCCCTATCTTTCCATTGTTTTCAATACACCCAAAGAGAAGATGAACCTACCCTTAGATGCAAGCCAAACAAGCAAGCAAACCAAGAAACAAGGCCCAGGGTTCCTTTCTAAACAAACACCAGAGAGAAGGGTTATTGGTGTGTGGACCCGCTACAGCAACATGGTTCACACTGTGGTATTTAAAGTCTCTACCGTAAGAGACTTGTTCAATAATTTCTTGTTCATTCTCCTTAGAATCAAGGCTATCACCCTCACCTGCCCACCCAAGAGGATTCTGGCGATCACACTGCCAATATAAATGGGAAAAGGTGTTTTTCTTCTGTTTGTTTCTGCTTCACAAATTATTCCAAGATGTAGTGGCTTCAAATAACAAGTTATAGCTATTGCTGATGGTTGTCTGGCTTGCCTGGTAGTTGGTTACTTTGGCCTCACTGGGACCAAAATATCCAACAGGAACAACTTAGAGAGGAAAGAAAGGATTATTTGAGTCAGAGTTTGAGTGTCCCAGTCCATCATGGTGGGGGAATACGTGGTAGAGTTCACAGCAACAGAGCAGGTAGCAGAGGCACTGCAGGGCTCGATGGAACAGGAACTAGAGTAACCAGAATCAGGAGTGGAGCGGTGACCTCCAAAGGCACGTCATAGTGACTTGCTTTCCTCAGTAAGACCCCCGCCTCCAAAAGGTTCCTCAGTCTCCCAGAGAGCACCAGCAGTTAGGGAACAAGTCTTCAGAATACGGTCCTGTGGGGGACATTTCAGAATCAAACTGACACTTGGGTGGGTCTCACATGGGTGTGAGGTGGCAGCTGGGCCTGAAGTCATCTGAAGCTCAGCTGTGCTGAGTCCAATAAACTCCTTGTTCAATATCTGGTGATTTACTTCTCCTGGGTCTTTCTTCCCATGGAACTCAATCTTCTTGATGAGTCTCTTGTTGCTCTGAGACTTGTTTCCAAGAGAAAGATAGCAGGCATCCTAGTGATGTTTAGCTTTAACTTGACACAGCCTAGAGCCACCTGAGAAAGGGAATCTCAGTTAAGGGATTGCCCAGATCTGATTGGCCCATGCATGACTGTCTAGGAGATGATGTGGGATTCCCCTCTGTATGCTGTGAATACCACTTGTTAATAAAGAAACTGTCTAGGGCCTGTGCAGAGAATAGAGGTAGGTGGGGAAAACTAAATGAATGCTGGGAGTAAGGAGGTGGAGTTAGAGAGAAGCCATGTAGCCCTGCTGGAGCCAGACGGAACTTTAGCAGGTAAGCCACAGCAACGTGGCAATACACAGATTAATAGAAATAGGTTAAATTAATATGTAAGGGTTAGCCAATAAGAAACTAGAGCTAATGGGCCAAGCAGTGATTTAAATAATACAGTTTCTATGTGATTATTTTGGTTTTCGGCTGCCAGGACAAACAAGAAGCCCCCTAAATAATGGGCTTATCATCTTGGTGCTGGCTAATTTCATGTTAACTCAACATAAACTAGAGTCATTTTGGAGGAAGGGACCTCACCTGAGAAAACGACCCTGCTAGATTGGTCTGTGAGCAAGCCTATGACGCATTTCTTGATTGATGATAGATGTGAGAGGTCCCAGCTCACTGTGGGCAGTGCCACCAGTGGGCTGATTGTCCTGGGTGCTATAGGAAAGAAGGCCAAGCAAGCCATAAGGAGCAGATCAGTAAGGAACACTCCTCCATGGCTTATGCTTTAGCTCCTAACTCCAGGTTCTTGCCCCAAATTCCTACTCTGGCTTCCCTTCAGGATAGACTCACAAACTGTGAAGTGAAATAAATCCTTTCCTCCCCAAATTCCTTTTGGTTGGGACACTGTAGCACAGCAATAGCCTTTTAAGATTCTTCTGTTGAGAATTCTCTGTTTAGATCTGTACACCAATTTTTGATTGGATTATTTAGTAGTTTGATGCCTAGTTTCTTGAGTTCTTTGTATGTTTTGGAGATCAGCCCTCTGTCCAATGAGGGGTTGGTAACGATCTTTGCCCATTCAGTAGGCAGCCATTTTGTCTTGTTGACCATGTCCTTTGTTTTACAGAAGCTTCTCAGTTTCACAAGGTCCCATTTATTAATTGTTTCTCTTTTTTAATTTTTTAAAATAAAACTTTATTGTAAAGAATTTGCAAATAACAAAAAACACACACATCAAAATAAGCCAGACCCACACTCTATGCATTTTAGCAAACACCTGTGGAGTTGAGACAGGCACTCTGAAGCTGTGCAGCTTAACATTGGATCTTACACTTTCATAAGCCTATATATATAATTGATTTTTATTGAGCTCTACAGTTTTCTCTGCTCCCTCCCTGCCTCTTCCCTCCCCTTCAACCCTTTCCCAAGGTCCCCATGCTCCCAATTTACTCAGGAG
>LOJH01007273.1:0-17249 GCA_001685095.1 Ellobius talpinus
GTTTCTTTATCAACCAATGAAAGTAACACATAGACAGATAACCCTCCTCCATCAACAAGGAAAAAAGTCAAAGGACTTTGCACACAGATTCCTCAAGCCAGCAACCCTGAGCCCTGGGTCCTGTTTAGAAAAGTAGGCACAGGGGGGAAAAGACTGCAAATGTCCTTGGAGCCAAGTACCTCCTCAAAGCAGAGAACTCCCAGGGCTTTAGAGCGGGAGGTAGCTCCACGTTCTGAGAAGGACACTGGGGAGTGGGCTCCCAAGAATTTCCCTGCTTCATATTTCTAGAACATTCTAAGATCTCTAGCTCCCAGTGAAAACAAATAAGGTACTCTGAAAAAGAAAGAGACCTTGCCGGAGTATCAGTGGCTAGGACTTCCTATTGCTCTCGGAGGCAGGACCTTCCCAAGGGCTCTGCATCTGCCCTTCACGGTCTTTTCCGACACCAGAACATTGGTCAGCATTTTTGAGTTCCTAGGATTATGGAACTAAAGCTCTGAGGTTCTTTTATGGGATGGGAAAGACATCAGTTCTGGTTTTCATGTACTTCAAGACATAGCATGCAAGCAACCACATTCCTAACTTTGGGGCTTAGTTACCCCTTGATCATGGACTGGTGGTAGCCTAGAGAGAGGCCTACCAGACACTGCTGGTTCCAGTGAGCTGCAGCGGACACTCTCCAACTCCAGCAGGCTGCACACTCAGACTGCAGCGCCTCCTACAGCATTCCTGATTCAACAACGCTGGGAGGGGACCTAGAAGATGCTCTTCTCACAGGCTCTCTGCTACCCCTGCTGCTGTTGGCACTGCCTCTGCTGCCGCTGCTGCCGCTGCTACTAATGACTCTGCTGCCACTGCCACTGCCTCTGGGAACCCCGGAGCAGAGAGAGCTTCTGAGCTCCAGGAATAACCAGCAAGAAGATGGAGAGCTGTGGCTAAAGGGTTCAAAAACACCTCCCACCAAAGGTCTCACAAGTCGCCAAGCCAACTTGAAGACAAACTGGTCTTGTACTCCAAGGTCAAGGCTGGTGACCAGGGAACACTTTGGAAGGGCAACTATGCCTGAATGGCCTAAAAGTAGACGCCAGGGTCCCGTCACTGAAGACTGGAAAGATGACTCCGCTTCTAGATATCTTAGCTGAGAAATGCCCTCCAGGAGGTGCCCAGCTTTGCAGCAGATATACCACTGAACAGGAGCTGGGGGAGCTATGGGGACAGGATCTACTGGGGAGGGGTGGGAGATGAGACTGTCACCAGCCAAGCCGGCACACCTTCTGCAAGATGAGCAGCGGGGACATGGAATGTGCTCTCCTCTCCTTTCTCCCTGAAAGAGGGTTTGGAATGATTTTTGAGTGGCGAATTCATTTAAAAATACAAAAACCACGCAGAGAGAGCTCTCTGATTAAGAGGAGGGGGTTATGGAAGGAGCCTGAAGGCAGGGAGGGTGGGGAGACAGGTCGTCATGGCATCTCTCTCACGTGGCCTCTCTGGACCCTCTCGCCATAGTGTTCCTGTAACTCTTCCCTGGGGCCCCAGGGCTCCACAGAGTGGCCCTTTCCCTCATTCCTGCATGCACCAGTGCATTCTGGGATGGAGAATCCCTAAGGCAGCAGCCTCTGAAACGCACAAAGGTCCGCAGTGCACTGACCATCTTGAAAATGGTGGAAACTGTCCTGGAAACCGAGGTCATTGTTTTGTTGGAAAATGAGCTGATGCAGCAAATGAGTATTTCTGGGGCTCCCGACAGGCACTCAGGGTGCGTGTCGGTTTGTGGTCATGGTAGTCCTAGCTAGACTGTTAGAGGCTAAACCAGATTCCTAGAGGTTTGCCCAGGTGGTGCTGTGAGTCCAATAAGAAAGTCTCTGTGTGTGTGTGTGTGTGTGTGATATGCATTTGTGTGTGTTATATGTGTACGTCTGAGTGTATGGTATGTATGTGTGTGTGAGCTTGTGATACGTATATGTGTGTTAGTTTGTGATATGTATGTGTGTGCTGTATGTATGTGTGATATGTATGTGTGTGCTGTATGTACGTGTGGGGGGTATGTGTGATATGTATGTGTGTGCTGTATGTACGTGTGAGTGTGTGTGGGTATGTGTGATATGTATGTGTGTATATGTATGTGTGTGTGATATGCATGTGTGTGTCTGAGTGTGTGATACGTATGTGTGTGTGTTGTGTGTGATATATATGTATATGTGATATCCGTGTGTGCATGTATGTTCAGAAAGGATGACAATGGTTCCTTTGGGGTGCTGAGCCATCACACACAGCAGGGGCTTGAAGAACATGGACTGAGCCTACTCACAAGACCACTGTGTTGCGTTAGAGGGAAGCTGAACATGTGCTTACGAAGATGGATTCCAGAGATTCGACACCCAGGTTCAAATCCCAGCTCACTGTGTACTATCAGCAGGACTTAGGCGAGTGACTTAACCTACCCTTGTTCCCTCACAGTAAATGGAATGATGATGTCAGTACTGGCAGTTATTGGGAAGACTAGGATTATCCATACATCTGAAGCTCCTAGGAAAGACCTTGTCACTGGACAAGAACTACAGACTCACTTGACAGGGCCTGGGGGGCTTAGTAGTCAAGAACACATACTGCTCTTACAGAGTTTTTGTTTGGTTCCCAACATATGCCTGTAACTCTAGCTCCGGGCCTCAGTGGAACCTGCACACACACACACACAAAATTAAAAATAAAATAATTAAGTCTGATGAATCGTCACAAAGATTTTCACATTTGCAAACTGAACCCCCAACAAATACTTTGTATTTATTTTTAGTGGGTTGGTGAGATGGCCAATCTAGTTGTTAACTTGACTCGTTTGGGAAGAGGAAACCTCAGCTGAGGATCCTCCCATCAGATTGGCCTACAGCCATGTCTGTGGGGCCTTCTCTTGACTGCTAACTGAAGTGGGAGGGCCAGTCCACTGTGGGTGGTACCATCCCTAGGCAGGTAATCCTGGACCGCGTAAGAAAGGTGCTAAACACGAGCCTGGGTACAAACTAATGTTCCTCCACGGTCTCTGCTTTAGTCGCCTTGGATTCCTGCCTCGGTTTCCGTTGATGATGGGCTGTAACCTATAAACTAAATGAGCTTTTTCCTCCCCAGTTTACTTCTTGTTATGGTGTATATCGAACCAACAGAAAGCAGACAAGGACACTTGGGATGAGAAATATGAAAGCTATTTGCTTCGAGGCCTGGATCCTTTAACTTCTAGTCTCAAAGAATTTAAAAAGTCTGTGTTCAGTGGTTCCTGCAGGGTCAGATGTGAAGTTCTGGAGTAGCAGGACCTGAGGTCACTTGCCATGAGAGCTGCATAGCTGCATAGCCCATAACGAAGCAGGGAGGGAAGACCCTGATCTCAATGTCTTTCCCACAATTCCCAGCAACAGTTGTTTCCCCCTTTTCCTATGTCTGAACCACGCTGCAGTAAACATTTATCTAGCAGTTTTGTTGGGACGTGTGTTTTCATTCCTCCTGGAGATGGCCCAAGGGGTGGAATTACTGGGCCATATGGCCTCTCTGTTTTTAAGCTTTTGGGGATCTGCCAACTTGTTTTTCCTAAACAGCTGCATCGTTATACACCCCCACCAGCAGTGCAGGAGGGTTCCGATGTCCCCAAGCCCTCACTGACACTTGTAATAACCTATCTCTCCTTCTAGGCTGTCCTAGTGGGTAGGAGCCGGTGCCTCACTGTGGTTTTAAGTTGCTTTGCTCTTCGTATAGAGAATAGACAGTTGTCCCTTCCTACACGTATGATTTGCCAGTGACGTTTTCCCTTTCTGGGGGTTGTGTTTTCACTTTTTTGAGGCCAGCATTCACAACACAATGACATCACTTTCTGCGTCACACAGTTGCCCTCCTTTGGTGGGTTTTTGCTCTTAGAGTTCTGGCTAAGAAACTGTTGCCTCAGCCGGGGCCACAAAGAGTGCTTTATCTTAAAGTTTTATTATAGCCCTGCTCTTTAGATTTCTGGAGCATTTTGAATTGATTGACTGTGTGTGTGTGTGCGTGTGTGCGTGTGGTGTAGTGTTGTGTCTATTCTTATTCTTCTCCATGTGGGCTTCCTTTGTCCCAGTACCTGCTCATTTGGAGACCTCACAAGGTGATGCTTGTGGGTCCCCTACTGCCTCCGCTGGATGTTAGCAACCACGTCCTTACAAAGATTAAAAGTGGGTGAGGCCGGGTTCTTATCTGGAGCTAGATTTCCTGAGGCTCATCTTCTCACTGCCTTCCCCATTGAATTCAGAGACTCCTGTTTAAATGAAAGTATAACTCATCTGGATTTGTTGTGGTGGTACGCAGGTGTGTGCGTGCATGTGCACGTGTGTGTGCGCGCGTGTGTGGGGGTGTGTGTGAGTGTGTGTGTAGAAGTGTGAATGCTCTTGGAACTTGGCTTTGGCATGCAGGTTCACCTTTCTGAAGACCCAAGTAAAAGTGACTGAAAAAGACCTAGGTTTATTTCCCTCTCGTGCCCAGGGCTGGTGGTATGGTCCAACTCTGCTGTATGTGGGGAGGGATGCTTTGCCTCCTTGGCACAGCTGCTCAGAGTGGCACGTGTACTGTTCCTGCATTGTATTCAACAGGGAGCAAGGAGAACAGATAGAGGAACAGCCTACCCTTCAAGGACAGTTGCTGGAAAAAGTGGTTCAAGGCCCCCATACTGATTTCTTGTCCAGAATTCAGTCTCAAGGGCATGCTTAGCCGAAAGCTAGCCTGGGGAACTCAGTAGTTATTCCAAGTGGATGTGTGACTGGCTGTAAGCTGGTTCTCTACAGAAAAAGAAGCAGAGCAGAACTGATGGGGTGGGAGGGCACCGGATTTCTGGGCTCAAGGGCATCTAGGACTTGAGGGGTATGCTACCAAATTCTTCTTCTCTGGTATCGTATTTTTATTTACTTATAGACAGATAAAATTGTGTTTGGCATGTAACATGAATTTTGAAGCAAATATATATAATGGGATAGTTAGGTCTAGCTAATTTACAAATGCATTATGTCTCATTAGTTATTATTCTTGCGAGGTCATTTAACGTTCACTATGGGGTTTTCAAGACTGCATTACCATATACCAGTCTAGACCTCTTGAACCCACCTAACAGGGATTCTTGATCCTTTAGACCAAGCCTTCCTCATTTCCCAACCACCCAGCCCGCTTTCTAGTTCAACGAGGTCAACTTCAGGGACTGCGCATGCGAGGGAGGTCAAAGCATTCGCCTTCAGCTTAGATTCTGCGAATGATCTGTCAGCCTGCTGTCGTTCTTGTGCCTGCGTTTTCAGGCGAATTTCCAAGCAACGCACTTGGATTCAGGGCAGGGTCGGGGTGGGGTGGAGTTCCAGACACTGATGCAAATGAAGCCCTCAAAGGGCTCCCTCCGAGTTCTGGGATAGTTTGGGGATTTGCTACTTGAAATACGTCGTTCTCTTTCCACTTTCAAACGAAGATATGAGCATTGTTTTCCAGAACAATCGCACTGTCCAGACTCAGGGACTCACAAAAGTGTCAATTCAACCCACGTTGGCTTCTTTTTTTCTTTTCTTTCTTTAAACTAATTGTAGTAAGTGGTTGCTGTGAAAAGGCAGGCTTCCTCAGGCTGCCCTTCCAGTGACCCATACCCTGACCTGCCCAGACCACCTTCTGTCCAAGAGGGGGAAAGTTTTGTTCATAGGTCAGATGAAACCCGGGTTTACCCCTAGTGACCAGCAGGATTAATCAGACACCAGTAAAACAGCTGACAGCAACACTAAAACCCGCTCATGGTAAGAGGCGCTCACACCAGCTCACACTCGACCCAGGTGCTCACCTCTTTTGTCTTTTGCCCTGAGCTGCAGAACCCCACTTCCCCAGCCCTACACCTCAGTGCTTCTTAAAGAAAGCCACTCACCTGCAAGCTAAGAAGGGGCTACATGGATACGCTTGCTATGCACCGGAGCTGGTTAGGAAATACCAGGCAGGAACAGAATTGACATTCCTGGCTCTTAGAGGATTAGACGGCTGTCCCATCTAAGACTCACTGGACAAAGAATAGCCCAGAGTAAAACCTTTGCAGCAGCCCATGTGGCTTAGAAGCATGGCCTCTGTGTGTGACCTTTTAAAGGTAAATCTTTCCAAAGTGCAGAAAGTAACATCAAATATGGCCCATGTTCACATGCAGGGAAGGTGAATGACGGCCAATTTTTGAACTCGGTGACTATTTCCCATGCGAAGGGCCCTCTCTGTAAAGGCAGCCTTGTCAGGGAAGTGGGTATCACACAACTTTCCCAGGCAAATTTCTTTTGGCAGAGAACCATTTTCTTCAGCAATCACTGTCAACTTCTGTTTGTTCTATGACATTCTGGTGTCCAGGGCAAAGCAGGAAGCAAACAAAACCATGTTTTGGACTGAGATAATTTAGCATCAAATCTACTAGATTCAAAATGTCTTCTTTCCAATTTTATTTAAAACATGTTTTCAAAAAATAAAAAAAGCTAAGATCACTGCTGTCTGTCAACACAGCTATTGCTGGTATTGTTGGGAAACCATGGAGAACAGCATAAGGAGGACATGAGTGACCCTTCCATGCAGGGTGACAGAGCAGAGCGCCATGAAGGCAGAGTGCCACCCGCCAGCAATGGCTTCCAAGTGTCACCAAG
Organism: Ellobius talpinus; assembly: GCA_001685095.1. Taxonomy (NCBI): domain Eukaryota; kingdom Metazoa; phylum Chordata; class Mammalia; order Rodentia; family Cricetidae; genus Ellobius; species Ellobius talpinus. The sequence goes on from LOJH01007273.1 coordinate 6,645, forward strand.
TGTCTGACTCAGCAATATTTGAGCCGGAAGAGATCTGGCAAAGCGTGGCTATACGGGAGGGTAGAAACACACACTACGAATTTAAATCGGATGCCTCAGGAATTTTTATTAGGAAATAAAATTTACTTTTCTGACCTGTCCTTCGAAGGAGGTATTTCAAAGCAAGATCTGCTTTATCCCCCAATGCCTTCTGGAAGCTCTCCCCGGAACACAAGGCCCGTGCTACTAATCTTGACTTAGTGAATGAACTCTTCTATGAATTTCCATCAAGACCTTCAAGCCTTAAAGAGCTCTGAAGAGCGCAGATAAAGCAACCCGTTTTTGCTTTGACGATGCCACAGGGGTGACACCTTAAACTCCCCTTTCATCTTGATGGGAGGCTTGAAAAGCCAACAGGTTTCCTTTTCTGCTTCCCGGAGAGAAAGCATTCGCTGCTGTGGGACCGAAAGTGGGGGACCTGTGTTCATTCGTTACCTTGGAAGCCTTGGAGAGGCAGAAGTAAGCCCGAGATAATAGGCTTAGGGCCGTTCCTCCCCGCTATGCAGCAAGTGCCTGCCCTTCCAAAGTGGCCAGTTTGTTTTTTGATTTTCCACGGTCCAGCCCTGTGTTTAGCACAGAAAGACACTTTGGAAGGCACAACACTTGTCGTCACCTCAGATACACACAGGGACAAAGCAGGGGGCATGTCTGCTTTGTTCTATCACGCAAATTATGAGCTAAGTTTTCTGTCAACACCATTTTGTGTGTGTGTGTGTTGTTTAATGCAACAGCAACCAGTTTGTTGAGATTCTAAAACACAATTAAAATTTCTAGCTTAAAAGGTTGAAGGAAGAGGGAGAAGGGAGGGGGAGACTCTAATAGAATTAGAACCCCCATGTGAATTAAAAGAGAAAGCTGGGGCACAAGAGAAGGCCCAGTGTTAAGGGCACTTGTTACTCTTGCATGGGACCCCGGTGTGGATATCAGACCCACAGGGTGGCTCACATCCCATAGCGTGTCTCCACATGCCACTTACAGGAGAAAAAAGACACAACAGGGTAGCAGAAGAGCAAACTGGGGTGCAGGGTTTGCAGGCCCCACCAAGTGGGTTAGACCAACTCATAAAAAACTGGTAATTACCAAGGCAGTGGCTAGCCACCACAGTCTGTTACCCAGGGCGCACAAAGGAGCCAAGGGGGCTACCAGCTCTAGTTTTTGTTGTTGTGTTCTGTTTTTGATTTTTTTTACATATTTTTGCATTAAGAGAACAGGACACTCATCAGTCTCTTTATTCCAAGACATCATTAAAAAGATAGCAAACACGTACAAAAATGGGCATGTGAACCAGGCAACACTTTAGTTGACTCCGCGGATTTTATTGTTCCCAAGCCCTAGCGTTGGGTTAGGCTGAGGGAAACAGAACCTGGAGCCTTACTGCCCCCACCCCAGAAAATATCAAGAGAATGTCCTAGGGACTGGAATGGCGTTCCACAGCTTTAACCTGGTCAGTACAATCGCAGTCATTACCATATGTGGGTGAAAGTAGGAACGGGCTGTGCAGGGTGGGATTAAAATGGCCTTACATTTTCAGTTACAAGAAAGAAACCTTCTGAGGCTGAGGGTGGCGCACGTGCGTGGTGCGCACGAGTGCGGCGCGCAGGAAAACTCTGGGGTCAGCCCTCAGCATCGAAAGTAAGACAAGTAAGAAAGGAAAGGATTTAAGAACGTTTTAAAACCACAAAATTAGGGCTCTTGAGATAGCATTTTTAAGTAGGGTGAAAAACTTACTTGCCTTACAAATCTGATAACGTGGAGTTGGATTCCCCAGAACACACCATGGAGGAAAGAACCAACCCACTTCCGGAAGTTGCCCTCTGACCCCGCCACCCCCCACCCCGACTCTCTTTAAGTAAATTTTAAATAAATAAGTAAGATAATGCTATAGAATCATGTAAAGCTGGCAACCAAACCTTTCAAGTAGTCTTCATACACGGGTTAAAATTTCAAACCAAGTCATTTTAATCAAGAGAGGAAAAAGTGGTATTACCGCTCTCTGGTAGGATGTAACATCTTCGTATTCTTTTCCTCCAGTATAGAAAACTGTCCAAGTTGCGGACCTCACATATGCCAGGGACACCAAAATATACCCAATACACAACAATGCAAGGATTTAGCTTTTGTTTGACTCTGTTAATCTCTGAAAGGCTTGTTTTTGATGTGGATTAATTGGATAGTCTAACATGCGCCTGTCTGCCCATCAAAGTATCTGTAGATTAAATGACAAATGACGTAGGCACTTGGCTGCCGAGCCGTGGTGTGACTCGTCCCCTTCCCCGCATTAGATAGTCACGCAGGACTTGTCAGAAGGGGTCTGCTGTGTACATTTCCACAATGAGCAGGGAACAGAGCCGCCTCTGGGCCGAATCTGAAAAGATCCTCATCAAGCCTTTATGATGAACTGGAAAACAAGGGTCTAACCAAGAGGTCTCTGAAGTTGCAGCCTTTTGTATTTACACTTTAGAAATATCTCTATTGTCATGCAAATCTTGATTTTCAATCAAAATTGCCTGGAAAAAAAAAGTTTCCCTGGACAGCGTTGGAGGAAGTAAGGCTGTTTGATTTTTCTCTGTACCGACTTCCTATAAACTCTTAAGTAAAGGCTATTAAACAATTAAACGTGTAACATCACTCACAGCCAATGATTGAAGACTTCTGTGTACCTTAACACTTCCAATTAACCGCAGTTGTGAGTCACGAGGGACACAGGGCTCTGAAGTGTAAACGACCATGGCCTTTCGGGGAGTCCCCAGTTTGGGTGCAATGTAAAAAGTAGCTAAAAGCATTTTAGCTTTTGCCTGCTGTTCCCGGCGACAGAGTCCTGGCAGAGCTCTCCTTTCTCAGTCTGGATCTTTTACCTAAATCCAGGTGGGTGAACTAAGATGAAATACAAAAGGAAGACACCATGGACTGGAGGCTTGCCCGGTTGTATTTAATTTTAAAAACTGGACATTGAAATATGGGCTGTCCTTGAACTCTACAGATAATTTGGAGACCTTTCGACTTGCACGGCAGGCTTTAGGGAGTCTTTCACCTGCCTGTTTGGAGGGAGTTTGTATGTGTGTGTGCGCATATGTGCACACATGCACACTCATGCACGCATGCACACGTGCACATGCGCGTGCACACACTCACACAAACACACACTAGTTCAGGAGCATGCAAGTCCATGTCTCTAACTATACCCTTCAAGATGGAGTATTTCTCCTGCCAAAATACACACACAGCCTGTGATTAAAAGGGCTGAAACCTACCAGCAAGTTCTTACCGCCCTCCCACGATCATTAGACCAAATCCACATCATTCTAGATTCATTTTCCCCGTATTCATCTGTCCAACTAATTCCTCCCGCATTCACCAGGCTTATATCTTAATCTTTTCTGTTACATAGAGAATACATAATGAAAAGCTGCATTTTCTGGGTACATGCACACATTTGGAGCGGATGAACCATATGTGAAGCGACATACAATGCTGAATGCCGGCTGAATGGTGTCCAGTGCTAAAAACACTGCGAACCCGGGAACAAAAAGCAGATGAACAAGAGCCAGCGCTGGCCTGGCCTCTGCGAGGACACCAGGGATTCGTAGGGAAAACATGGGTATAATTTCACTGTTTTCACTCACGCAAGCTGTGGGAAAGGAGTAACCATCTGATGTTCGATTGTGTGGGATATGTTTTTGGCAGTGGCCTTGTATTCCCCATTGACAAAAAAAAAAGCAAAAGAAAAAGAAAAAAGAAAGAAAGAGAGGGGGAGGGGGCAAGGAAATCAAAAAAGGATCCAGCTACATTTGCTGTTTTCAATTTGCTCTCTGGGGACAGACACAGCTGACAGTTCTGACCAGTGGCCACCTGAAAATTAGGGCCAGGACCTGGCTACCGTCCCCTCTGTTGTATCCCCCACCCCCGACTGCCTGGGCCTCCTTTTATGCTGATGCTGCCACAGGGAACTTTTATCCGTTCTCCCCTGTTGCCTAGTTAACTTACAGCTGAGCTGTGAGGCTGATGTTTGCCTGATTTAATAAAGCCTTTTATCTGAGGTAGTGGCTGAGGAAGGAAGGTGGGGGACCTGGCAGAGCAGAGAGGAAGGGGGCCCAGCTCTCACCAGCAGGCATTTCCTGGCACTGGACTGGTGAGTTGAGAGCGGCAAGAGGACTCCCACGCAACACGTGTGGGATTGGCACCCAGCTGCCAGGTGGCTCCAGAGAGGAAGTCCCCAGATCTAGGGTCTTACTCTGTGGTTTGTGGATGCAGGCAGGTATGGTCAATAGCCCAAGATTCCAGAAAGTTTCCTCATCACATCTGCTCACCCAGGGGGGCTAGATTTAAGAAACAAACACCCAGAATGCTGGGCTAAATCTGTTTCATTGAAAGAATAAATATTTTTAAAATGATGAATTTGGAATACAGATTATCTACCATGATGTTTCCAGGCTGGGCGCGCCCCTCTTCACCAACTGGGGGTGCTCAGCCCTTCCTTCCAGTCTGTATCTCAGGGCACTTTGAAGGGAGTAGCGAAATGAAAGGGTGATGGATTCCAGAAAGGGGTGCGGGGCCTCGCCAGGAGATGAGCTTCCCACACCTGGCTATGCTAACTTAAAGAGCTTCTTCAAATTTCCAGTTGGTACTAGGAGACCTTGCTGGCAGGACAAGACAGAATCCAGTGTTGTCCAACGTTTGGCAGGCTCCTTCTCCAACGTGCTCTGTGTGGTTTGATTTGGACCATGACTTTAAAGCAGCCCGAGCTGCCCAGTCAGCACCATTGTTTTCTCTAACAGTAAGTATAATGCTTACTGGAAGGTTTGGAGGTCATATGCCACCCTTTCTTATCTGTGAATAAGACTGGGGTCCTGTCTTCTGCCGTGTGCCTGCTCCATCAAGCCCCTTACCAACACCAGTCTTGATTAGTATAGCTTTGGGTCTCAATGGCTACTGTGTGTGTGCGTGTGTGTGTGTGCGCGTGCGTGCGTGCGTGAGTGTGTGTGTGTGTGTGCAAATGTTAAGGACAGAGTTAAATATAGGACATTTTCTTCAGACACTTTCAACCTTATCTTTTTTGAGATAGGGTCTCTCACCGAACCTGGAGCTGACCAGTTCAGGTGTACAGGCTGGCTGCCTGTCTCAGCTTCCCCGCGCTAGGATGACAGGCCCCCGCCACAATGCCCAGCTTCACCATGGACTCTCATGATCTGAACTTAGAGTTTCATGCTTACACAGCAAGGCTTTACTAACTGAGCCATCTCCCCAGCTCTCTAAAGGCTACTTTAGATCACCCGTGCTTGTTTTCAAGCTGCAGAGGCCCTACTGTTCCCTGGATTTGTCCATAGGTGTGCATATGTGTATATAACCTGAAGTTCCACACGTGTGGGCCTCTACAATACCTCGCTTAAAGTTATGGGAGAAGCAAAATGTCTTTGCCGAAAGCAGGCACACGAGGAGTTCAGATCTCACAGTCAGCCAGTTCAGGAAGCCAGTTGTCGCCTATCCTTCATGCTGTGGTCACACTCAAGCTTCAAGTCAGTGGTCTCTGCACCAAACTGGCCCAGCAATGAGGGGTAGACTTAAAGCCACCCTTTTCCTATGACTGTGCCCTTTCCAGGAAGGCTCGTCGTATGTTGGCCAGGAAGAGGGGTGTGGGTCCCCACGAGGGGCAATTGCTCTCATTTCCAAGCACGGTGCAGGGCCGTAATGACCATTTTTAATGATCACATTAGCATGGTGTAGCAATAGCTCTACAACAAATTAAGACTGCACCGCAATTAGCACCAATGATCACAGCTGCCGCCATAAATGGCATATGCACTAATTAAATAATTTGTCACTTGACTGTTAAACAAACAATTCAGCCTCTTTACATTACACTCTGCCATTTTCCAGCACACCAACATGGGCCGTTAACCCGGAGGAAGAAACAGTGTGTAGTGCCCATGTTCCTGGAGCCATGTCTACATAGCAGGATAAGGGGTGACAAGGGACAATTCGTCCAGATCACAACTATCCTCAGACTGTGAGTTCCAGGAGATGAAAGCAAACTGTGTATCTCAGGCTTTGGAAAATAGCCTATCCCAGGGCTGTGCTCCCACCATCCGATGCATCCCGGGGTTGTGCTCCCTCCACACCCTTAGATGCATCCCGGGGTTGTGCTCCCTCCACACCCTTAGATGCATCCCAGGGTTGTGCTCCCTCCACACCATCAGATGGATCCCGGGGTTGTGCTCCCTCCACACCATCAAATGCATCCCGGGGTTGTGCTCCCTCCACACCATCAGATGCATCCCAGGATTGTGCTCCTTCCACACCATCAGATGCATCCTTAATAGAGAGAGCCCTTACCTCAACTTGCTTTTCTATCTTCAGCCATAATCTCTTCTCCATTTACAACACTTTATGTATTTTTCCTCTTTTTTTCTTTTTGATATAGTTTTAGTGTTTCCTAGCCTAGTACAAACTCATGGGTATAATGATGGCCTCTAATAGCCCATACCACGGCTTTATGACAAAAATGGAACAAGTCCTATGTAGTTCATCTGAAGCAGTAAACAGGGTGTTGGCTGGATTTAAATCCCTGCTCACCCACTTGGTCCAGGGCCCAACTATACAGTCTCAGTTTCCTCTGATACCAGGAGAGATTTGGGGAATTTGTGAAGCCACAGAAAACTCCATAACAGCTGTCATCAGCTCCTCTTTCTTTATGTGTTTACCAGGAGTTGACCAAGGACATAGGTTTAGCCTTCCTAGCTTTGTCCTAGAGGAGGAAGGCAGAGAGGGAGCAGGAGGATCTTATGGGATCGGCCATTGTCAAGTGCTTCACTGAGCGCTGCGTTTCTAAGACGCCTTCATCCCCGAGATGCTATTGGGTACCAGGAGGTCACGGTTTGGGGCAAAAGAATGGGTTCTATGCCAAGTGGCTCTATCGCAGTAAATCCAAGAATATTGAAAAATACTGTCAGTAAAAAAACATAATAATAAACACCACAATACACAAACAAACAAACAAACAAGCCAAACCAAACAGCGGTGATGCAGTCAGTTTTCTGCTTGGCTCCTGGAGTACTGCTTCCCTCCTCAGTAAAACCAAAGCCAACTATTTTGGTTTTGTTTTTTTCTGGGATTTATCTCCACATTTCTAGATAATATACATCTGGATTTTTTATTACATTTTCTAATATCATTCATAGCTTTAAAAATTCAGTTATTCTATTTTAATTTCTAAGAACTCTCGTTTGTGGACCCATTCCTGTATCCTTCTGCTTGGTTTCATGAAGAATTACTATTCTAACTTCATATCTGTTGCTCTACTAGAATACTATGACAAACAGCAGGGAGAGAGGAGCTTGTTTTTATTCATAGCTCCAAGTTACCACCCAGTCCTTTGGGGAAGTCAAGGCAGAAAGTTGAGGAAGCTAGTCGCATCACATCCGAGAGGGACATGAAAGCCCATATGCTTGCCTGCTTGCTTGGTCCCCTGCCTAGGGAATGTCGCCACCCACACTGGACTGGGTCTTTCCACATCAGTTAAGACAGCCCCCACATACAGACAGACCAGGAAACCACCCCAATATAAACAATCCCTCATTGAGAGTTCTTTCCCAGGGGGCTAAGTTGTGTTAAGTTGACAATTAAAACTACACTTGCCAATTCAAAAAATAAGGTTACAGTAGAGTCTAAAAGGAAATGTGCCCTTGTTGAAATGTGTGCAGAAGTCTCTAATTCCTCTGGGTTCGCTTTTGCCTATTTCGTATTTGTCCTTCTATGGGAGCCTACCACAGGGGCCTGGTGACAATGCACCATGTTAGAGGCTAGTTCTGAGCAGCCAACTGCATCCCTGGCTTATTAGTCAGCTTTTCATTCTCATGACAAATACCAAGACAAACAGCGTAAGAGGAGGATGGTTGACACTGGCTCATGGTTTCAACCGATGACCCCTTGGCTAGGTTTCTGGGCTTGTTTTTTGTCAGCCTGGAGCCAGCTGGAGTCGTGTGGGACGAGGAAACCTCAAATGAGAAGATGCCTTTATCAGACTGGCCTGGGAGCAAGTCTGTGGGGCATTTTCTTGATCAATGGTTGATGGGGCGGTGCCACCCCGAGGCGGGTGGGCCTGGGCTATATAAGAAAGCAGGCTGAGTAAGCCATGAGGAGCAAACCACTAAGCAGGGTTCCTCCATGGCTCCTGCCTTGAGTTCCTGCCCTGACCACCCTTCATGATGGACTGACTGTAGACTAAGGTGAAACAAGATATTTATTGCAGCAACAGAAAGGAGACTAGGATAGTTGCCTGGGCCTTTGGTGAGATAGAATACCCTAGAAGTACATAGCAGGGCAAAGCTGCTCACAACATGGCTGCCAGGAAGAGCGAGAGAGAAAGAGAGATCACTTTTATAACAATGCCCCTCCCCTAAAGTCCATTAAGCTATGAATCCATCAGTGGACAGATTCACTCTTGAGCTGACCACCCTTAAGGACCACCTCAACACTGCTGCACTGCGGACCAAGCCTGGAACACATATGAACATGTATCTTATGAATCTGTATCACGAGAGCTGGGTGCCTGCTTCACTGCCAGGGTGATCAGGTAATTGTCAGTTGCAGACCAAGGGCTCTCCACCTGCCAGGCACAGAAGCCAAATCAAACCAAAGTAGAAAAAGCCCGAGTTTAATGGATAAAACGCTCCCAGATGATTTTCCAGCTTCCCAGAGAGGACACAGGGAAGGAAGACCAGAAAACGGGGTGGGGGTTAAATACCCTGTGGTAGTGGTCTTGAGCATCTCTAGGGGAGGGACCATCATTTGGCGGGCTTTCTGAGATGCAGAAGGGTTTGGAGAAAGATGGGGGATGGGGCTTGAGGTAGGGCTTCCACCTGAACATTCCAGACTCCTTGGGTATATGGATGCCAAGGGGGGGGTGCCACTTCCAGCAAAACACCGTTCATGGGCTGGTGGTCCTGGGTTCTATCAGAAAGCAGGCTGAGCAAGCCATGATGAGCAACCTAGTAAGTAGCTCTCCTCTATGGCTCCTGCGTCAACTCCTGCCTCCAGGTTCCAGCCCTGCTTGAGTTCCTGTCCTGACTTCCTTTGATGAACTGTGATGTTGAAGTGTAAACTGAATAGACCCTTTCCTCCCCAGCTTGCTTTTTGGTCACGGTGTTTCATCACAGCTACCCTAACTAAGACCCAGACCAGAGTGGGGCTCCAGCAACTGTAAGTGAAAAGTTTTTACATCCCAGTAAACCTCTCCATCATGTCTTTAGAAGGTTTGGGGCTGTGAGGAGTGGGGTACAAATGGAATATTTCCTTCCCCAAATAGGAGTCAAATTCCTAGTCTGGGAGCAGGTTGGGCCAGCAGCCAGGGCCTCTCACAGTCTCCTTGAGCCCCCCTGTGAAGAGCTGCCTAGGGTCCTTTGACTGAAACCCAGGATCCCATTAGAGGAGCATGGGAACCAAGCAGACCAGACAGGTGGGAACTCGAAGTCTGTAGGTTCTATGCAGGTACTGCCGCATTTTATGAGAGACAAAAACGGTAGACTGTTGTACTGCACGTTTTACCGGCACCCAACAGACACCTTTTTGATAAGATGGGGAAATTCCTAGTTGCTCAGTTTTCCTTTCAGAGTCAGCTGTTATTCAACACAGAATGCAAGGGGGGACACTAGCGACAGTCATTTCACTTTGGTTCCCTGTGAATAGCAGTCTCCTTTCCCCCATCCTGCTCACGGGAGCAAAGCTGAATTGTTCCTGAGTAGATGGGCAAGTTCTATGGACTGAATCCTGGCCTAAGTCAGGGAGAAAAGTATTTCTTTAGAAAGACATCTTCTGATGATTATTTTGAGAGACTTTCTGGTAATCCCCAGCAAATCTGCATGTTAATAGGAGCCATTTACTCAAAGCAGGGGGCCAGGAAAATAGCTTTACATAATAAGGGGACCTTGATTTGATTACTTCAATTTGGTCCTTGCTATTGAATTCACGGCCAAGCCAAGCTTTTGGAAGTTTTACAGAATGGTAAACAAAATGGGAATAGCAGACGTCTAGCGGCGTCCACCCTGTCTGCATTTATTCCCCCTCATGCACAGGGAAACAGGATGGAGGAGTAAAAGCCATTGATAAGCTCCTTAGCATCTGGGGATGATGTATTGGTTTCTTCCCACATCAGAGCTCTAAGCCTGCCTAATGTTTGCTAAGACTTCTTGGCAGCTCCTTCCTAAAGCAGACAATCTTCCTCCTTATGGTGGAGTCGGTTTTGTTCCCTTAGACCCCAAGGTGCGGGTGGACGTCTTTAGCTGCTCTTGGCTACTTCAAGTCAGAGAAACCCTTTAAGGTTTGTATTAGCACGTTAATTACACATAATATGGAGTTTCATTATGACATTGTCATGTGTGTATATAATGGATCTGGATCATATTCACCACATTACGCTCTCTGGCTTCTGACTTGAGGTACTTCTTAAAAACTCTAATTTATTTGACTGGGCTTGCTGGTTCAGAGTTCTAATCCTAGCACTCAGGAGGCTGAGGCACGATTATTATTATTATTATTATTATTATTATCATCATCATCATCATCATTATCATT
>LOJH01007274.1:9152-28820 GCA_001685095.1 Ellobius talpinus
GCAGATGCAGAGATCCACAGCTAAGCACTGGGCTGAACTCCTGGAGTCCAGTCAAAGAGAGGAAGGAATGATAATATGAGCAAAGAGGTCAATACCATGGTGGGGAAATCCACAGAAACAGCTGACCTGAGCAAGTAGGGGCTCACTGACTCTGGACTGAAAGCTGGGAAACCTGCATAGGATCAAATTTGGCCCTCTGAATGTGGGTGACAGCTGAGTGGTATGGGCAGTTTGTGGGGCCGCTGGCACTGGAACCAGTATTTGTCCCTAGTGCATGAACTGGTTTTTGGAGCCCATTCCCTACGGAGGGATACCTTGCTCGGTCTAGATACAGAGGGAGGGCTTTGGTCCTGCCTCAAGTGATGTGACAGACTTTGTTGACACCTCCCATGGGAAGCCTCACCCTCTCTGAGGAGTGGATGAGGTTAGGATGGGGAAGCAGAAGGAGGGGAGGGAGAGGGAACTGGTGTAAAAAGATTGTTTTAAAAATAAAAATGGCTTTTATTAAATATATAGATTATTAGCATGTTTACTGTGTGCTTGGCAGCATAGGTGATGGCAAGGTGACTCTGACAAACCATTGCACAGGTCTTAGTGGGTGGAGCTATAATGAACAGAAGGACCGAAGCTGTAACACTGAGTTCATGTAAAATATTACCTGGAACTTAGACCAAGTGTCGATTGAGGGATCTTACACTAGTTATCGCTTTAGATGAGGAAAACTAGAGAAACTCTTCCCCCACAACCTGAGAACTATGAAGAACTCTGGGATGGAGGGAAAAACCTTGATTACATGTATGAAAAGTCTTGATTACACGTATGGAACATGAATTGAAAAGCAAGAAATGAGCACAGTTAGCTAGGCATGGAACCACATTCCTTTAATCCTAATGCTCAGGAGGCTGGGGCAGGAGAATCTCAAGCTTGAAGCTAGCCTGGATTGCACAGCATGTTGAAGCCCAGCCAGGGTTATCTAGCAAGCCCCTGTCTCAAAAGAAGGATAGAAGAGGGAAGAGAAAAGGAGGAAAGGGGAGGGGAAGGAAGAACAAAATTGTGTTTCAGTACATAAATTTACATGGGTTTGCTGTGTTTATTTGCTTTAGGCGATGGATGGCTTATTTTGACTTACAGTTCAAAGGAGCATGGTCCACAGACACCAACCAGGAGGCAGAGAAAGGGGAAGGCAGCTCTTAGACTGCTTTCTCCTTTCTAAATAAAAAATAAAAAAAATTTTATTCGGTCTAGCATCCCAGCCTATGGTCACACTCACATTCATACTGAGTTTACCCTCCTCAGTCAAATTTCTCTGGAGACACCATCATAGATACAGCCAGAGGTATCTGCCACTAGTGCATCATGTACTTCTTAATCCAACCATCACAAGTCTGTCCCCCACCAGTCTCACACCCAAATATATAACTTTACCATAACACTCCAACCCTGGTCCCCTTGGCCTCATGGCCAGCTTGTAACTTCAAAAGTCCTCATTGTCTGAATAGTTTCAACACTCTTAGAGAGACCAACATCTCCTTTGAGACTCAAGGCAATCCCTTAACTGTGAACAAAATAAAGAAAATAGCAGTAACAACAGCTTATACCTGTTCAGTATGCAATGTCTCAGAGTAAACATCCCCATTACAAAAGGGAGGAATAGGGCACAGCAAGGAATGATGGGACCAAAGTAATACTGACACATTGCAAGGAAAATGCCCAATCCTGCAGCCCTATATCTGGCCTCTGGGGCACTTGGTGGGATGCTTGCTGTTTTCAAAATGGAATGAAAGGTGATCAGGTGATTTGTGCTGTGGCACCCATGGTGTAATTCAAGCACTAGACAATTGCATGGTGGGGAGTTGGTGATGAGTATTTCTGTGCAAAGTTGCCATGCTATGCAGGCAAAAGATAAAATACTCATAATTTCTAGATCAAATCAACTTCATTGTAAGAACAACCTCAGTATGACAGACAGCACATTTCCAAAGTCCATGAGGCTGGTGATGGCTTGTGCCCCCCAGCAGAGGAAGACAGTCAACAGGGCCTCTGTCCAGTGTTATAAAATGTTTCCTCTTTTCCAGGAGCACCTTCCTTTCTCCTGTTGGTGATGGATCACAGAAAAAATGATCTCTATGCCATGCACTCTAGCATGCTGTGAGATAAACGGCTCCCATCTTCCAGGGGAACTATTTTCTCCTCCCCTGTGCACTCTGGCCATCAAGTTTTGAAAGCTTCCGGTGTAATGAGGTTTCCTGGCCAGGCTCAGAACATGTAGATGAGCTTAGCCTCAATGCTAAGAAAGGCCAAGAGTATGATGGGGTATGCACTCCACCAAAGGGAAGGAGCAGGGGAGAAATCTTGCTCTCCTTGACTTCAAGACAACCTCACTGGGCAAAGCTGCCCACGGCAGCTTATAAGTGAGCCTTGTCTGCTTGTACTCACCTTTGTGACTAGGTGCCCATCCAAACCAAACATCAGAACCCACTGCTGTCAAAGATGGCGTAAGCTGTGCAGCACAGTTATCACATTATTTTTTCTCAGGTTAAAAGCTAGTTTGGGTCTGTCTTCACACAATTTCAAGTTTATAGACTTCCCTAGAAATGGTCAGTTATTCTTACATTTGGAAGTTGAAATGAGAAGGCCTAATTCTTCTTTTCTAAAGATCACATCCATACTGCATGAACATGATGTGCCCATACAATCAGATGAACTCCATGAGAACTGAGGTGTGTGTGGATCTGTAACTTGAATGGGTGGGGGTAGTTTTCATCACCTTCTCAGAGAAACTTTCCAACAAAAATGAGAGCAAGAGGCAGCCAAGTCCTTAGTTCTAGCAGTATGAGTGGCAGGCACGAAGATGGAGGAGGACCAGCAGAATCCTAGCTGAAAATGGGGAAATATTATGTGTCGTCTTAAGAGAAAATGCAATATGAATTTTGAATGCAATTGCCGTGAATTGAGAAAAAAAGCATGAGATTACAACTACCCAGGATAGAAAATTCCCCGCAAGTCACCAAAGTTACCTATATTTTAGCTTTTCTGCCAAGAAAATACATTGAGAAGTGCTGCTTAAAGGTCTGATTTAATTTATCAAGTGTGATTGACAGATCATTCGAAATTACAACCATTTGAAAGCTCCAGGTGGGAAGGAACACAGCTATACCCTTCCTTCACTTTTTGTACTTTTGTTCTCGCCGAGAGGTCATTCCACATTTGCCAAGAACTGCTCCACGCTCTTTGTGAGTTTGGCTGCCGGGAGCCAATGGTCCAAAGGGCTTTCCATTGGGTTCCCATGAACTTTTCTGAGCCCTGATCTTGTGTGGTTCAAACCCTGGTGCATTCGTCCAGCAAATATTTGCTAATCTTATGATGCGCCCCCATGATTGCCGCAGCTTTCAGGGACAGCAGCGCAGACAAGACTTCGTTTCACTTCATAGCCACACGGTGTGGCTCGATATAGTGAGGCGTGTGTTGCCCAGGTTTGGCAGAGGCAATCAGGGATGCACAGTGGGAATCACTCTTTGGAGCAGTTCATGGATGAGGGAGCAGCACTGGCTTGTGCTGTGCGGGCTGGGCTCTGCAGAACAGTGGAAGACCAGGTATTTGTGTCTGGGTAGTAAAGGGGAGCATGGGGCAGGATTGGGATTGTGTGGTGAAAACAAGGGGTGGGGAGATGGCTCAAGGGGGCAAAATGGTTGCTATGCAAGCATGAAGACCAGAGTTTGGATTCCCAGAACCCACAGTGATGCTAGAGGGCACGCCAGCCTGCCTGTAATCCCAGAACCCAGGGAACAGAGATAAGAAATCCCCAGAGCCAGTTAGCTGGCCAGAGTAGCTAAACTTGCAAGCTCCGGATTTAAGTGAGTGACCCTGCCTCAGTGTAGAAGGTGAATAGAGAGCAAAGAGACACCCAACACCAACCACTGGCATCTGCATTCACACGGCGCCTGTACACATACACATGAACACGTATGCATATGAGAATACACACGCACAGATCACACCCATGCACACATGCAAGCAAAAAGGAACTTGAGACTGTGGAGAGATTCGTTGGTAAAGTCTTACAAGCACAAAGACCTGTGTTGGCTCTTGAGAACACATGTAAGAAATCCAGATGTGGTGGTTTACACTTATGCAATTCCAGTGTAAGGGGAGCTGGAAACAGGTAGACCCCTGGGTTAGTCAGCTTGCCAGCCTAACCTAATCATTTAGTTCCAGGCCAATGAGAGACTTTATCGCAAGAAAGAAAGGAAGGAAGGAAGGAAGGAAGGAAGGAAGGAAGGAAGAAAGAANAAGAAAGAAAGAAAGAAAGAAAACAAACAAAACAAAGTAGGTGATACCTGAGGAATGATAGTCAAGGTTGTCCTCTGGCATTTGCATGCATGTGCACACATATGCATCTGTATCCACATGCTCATACAACAGACACATACACACATGGACAGAAAAAGGAAAATAACATGAGTTAAAGAAAGATTTCCCAGGAAAGAAGCAGCATCCCTAGAGCCTTGCCCTGGCTGCAAGAGGGAGAAAGCCACGCCCCGCAGACACCTGCATGGCCTGTCCCAGCACAGGCAGAGCTGAGCCCAGGTCTTCTTGCCTTCACACACCCTTGTCCTTTAAACAAATCGCCTCCTCACTTCCTCACAGCCTTGCCCTTCTCTGTGACCCCATGCCCTTTCATAAATGCAGCTCCAGAAGCTTCCGCCCCTGAGCTTCAGCAGCTGTGGACACCTAATCGATAGCTCTTCATAATGATTTTCTCCCCGGCCCAGACTCTGGCCCAACTCTTCAGCTGCAACACACCTGGACTGCGCTAAACAAGGACGTCAAGGCGGCCACAGAAGCAATTTGTCATTTATGATTTTCAAAGGACCCATTCTGTGGCTGCTGCAGGAGAGAGGCCTCCACCAACTGTCAGGAAAGCTTCCTTGGTGATGCAATGTCCCAGAAAGGATGCATCAGAAGGATGCCGGCCCCAAGACCAGCTACCAGACTACACAAGAGGGGTTCCAAAAGGGATCCTTCAAAATCCTGAGCTGTCTGACTGCGCAGCGTCCACCCCAAAGGTGTAGGCGATTTCATCTGGAGTCTAGAGCTAGGCAGACAATCTAAGCTCATTTTCCCCCAGTTCAGCCCTCTCACACAACTCTTCAGAATCCCACATTCTTGCACAATTTCCCCCTTTGGGTTACTCTTTAGTGTTTTAGTTACATAAGTTTTCTTTTTTCTCCTAAAACTCTACTAAGGGCCTAACTGGAAACACAGTACCTCTTTCCCTCAGCAGTAGGCAAATGTAGTTTCTCTCTTGGCAGAGAGAAACTGCCAAGGTTAAACTCTAACTAGACTGTTACTGTAGTTCCTGTCGGAGAAGGTGGAGCCTTCCTTCCAATTCTATAGGAAATATGCCAAGAATATGCAAGTTAATGGCCAAAAGTCAAAGGAAAGTTGGTGACCTGCCTGGAAATAGAGTGAGGGTTTCCTGACTCAGGACAAGGGCTCTTCCCTCCTGATGCAGGATCCCTGAGCCTTGTTCATCTCTCTTGGGAGAAGCAGCTGAGGTCCTCAGTCTGAGGCTCTGCTGTCTCTCACACATCCATGGCACAACTGAGTACCAATGCCCTAAACACAGCTGGCTGCTTTTAGCATGGTGTCTCTAGAAATCCTTTTCTGGAGAAGATAGCCAGATTTGAAGAATTCAGAGCAGACTAAGGTCTGGTAGGCACATTTCAGCCAAGAGAACAAGAACAAAACCAAAGACTGGCATAAGAATGCCAGATACAGACCAAGCCCAAAGGAAATACTTGAAGGTCATGGCCAGGTTAGTCATACAGGGTGGTAGATCAGGCCCAGGGAGGGATGTTTAGTCCCTGGTGTGGAGGAAATGGCTGTCAGAGAGTGGGACTTCTTTTTAAGTTCCTCATAAAAAAACAAAACCTCTTGTACTTTAAGGAGCAGGCACACTGTGGTCTCTTACCACTCCTAGCTTAGCCCACTGAGAAATTCAGTTCTTGGAAATTCCTGTAACCCCCATCTGCACCCCTCATGGGGTTTCTTGGTTGCCCAGGGCTTTATCAAAAGTGAAGGCACTTGGGTTTTTTTTCTCTCAAATGTAGGGCGCCACAGCACTGCCATGTTCTCGCTTGCCGCCGCCATTTGGCGTTAAGCCTTCTCCTTNNNTATGCTCAGGAGAGACCTAGACCAATCAGACACGGATACGTCATGGCCTATTGTTCTCCACTGCTTATAAGCAGTGCACGCCTGGGGTCTGGGTCCTTCGCCATCATACTCAAGTGGTACGCTCCAAATAAAATGTGTTCCAAGAAAAATCCTGTTGTGGTCGTCTCTTCTGCTGGCGGACGTGGCGTGCCACACTCAAATGGGTAGACTTTAAGTATGGGAAGGAAGAAGCACCCTTTGGAAATACCCTGCACCAGATGGGTGATTCTGAGGCACTGTCTACCTGATCTCCTAGGCTCCCCAAGCAGGATCGACTCGATAACTCACCATAGTGACAAGGTGTCGCCTCTAACTCGCCTTTCTCCCTTGCTTTCAGGAAACACCTCCCCCCAAAAAAGCCTACAGGCATCTGTACATCTTTGGCTTCACAATGTAGAAAATTATATATGTCAGTACCTCATGCAATTTAGATATAGCCCAAGGGCATATTATGTTGGAAGGGGTTTACAGTATTAATGATCGGCTAGAAGGAACAAATTCCTGTGCTTCTCAACAAGGGTGCTCTACCCTGGAGAGAAAACACCTAATGCCCAGCAGTGTAAAAGAAGGAAAAGGGACTAGCTATAGACCAATGAAGAAGCCTAGGTTTAAGATATGGATTCCCCTCTGCAGAAACCCCACAGTTTGAGGCAGTGAACCATGATTATAAAGTTGGCATCAAGAATAGGGATGCAGCCAGGCTCACAGAGCACTTGACTGACATACACAAAGCCTGGGGCTTGAGCCCTAGTACCATGTAAACTGGACATGCTGGTGTACATGTGCAATCCCAGCACTTAGGAGGTAGAGGCAAGAGAATCAGGCATTCAAGACCATCTTCAGTTACATGTGGAGTTTAAAGCCAGCCTAGACTACATGTTCAAACAAACAAACAAACAAAAGCCAGCTCCAGACTAAAAGGGGTCTTTGAACCTAGAGCTTCCTCCACTCCCTCTTTGGCCCCTCTTAGTAGTGACAAACAGAAGCCTGTGGCTGTGCCGGAGGGTTGGGGTGCATCTAGCAAACATACTATAAGCAGAATAATTTCTTACAAGATGCAATGAAGATGAGTCCATAAAGAAGGAAGACTCAACCAAACTGAAAATTGCAGCATGGGCTGTAACTGCTTGCCTGGGGTATGTGGGAAAACTTCAGCAGGACCAGGGAGCATCCCTGAATTCAGAACTAGGGTGGAGGAGGAAAGGCTTTCTGAACACAGACTTGTGGCGTGTGCAAATATCCGTCTTATGATGTCCAGGGGCTTTCTCCAGATACAAGAAACTTTGGAGAACACAAAACACGTATCTGAGGCACATTGTTGGGGTGGCAGTCTGTGCCAAGTACAGAGATAGTCGCCTGTCATGTGTCCCAAAAACAAAGAAGAGAAAGCCAGTGTGGGAGGTGACATGCCTACAGGGAACTATGGAAAATTCCCTCATAGGTGCTGGAAACCTTGGCTATGTATAAGGGCAAATACAATTAATAGCAAGATAGGACCTAGATATTTGGAAGTAGTAATTACAATGATGAAATAATATTAAATAAAAATATTAAATACAATATAAAATAATATTAAAACAGGATATAGTCCTTGCTATGGGCTTGTTTCTTCTTCTAAGCACTGTGCACACATTAATTCTGGGCCTTGTATGGTCCCTTTGCAACCAGACATCACACCTGTGACACCCAGGAGAAAATACAGTACAGAGCAGGGAAGAGAGCTTCACAAATGGACACACTAGTGGGCAGAGGAGTCTGAACTTGAACTGAGAGCAGCCTGGCTCAGAGCCTGTATTTTTAATTCAAGTAAAGGGGAAAATGTAAGCATGTTAGGCAGAGAGGAAGACATACAGCCAAGTGGCGTGCCTATAAAGAGGAAAAGGACCCAGCTGACATAGGATTCTCCTCTGCTACACATTCACAAAAGCCTTGTGACAGATCATATTTTTAAAGGTTTTAAAAAAGATTTTTGTCCTAAGAATTCCAACCAGCCAAAGTATTATATACAAAAGAAACAGAAAAAGATTCTTCAGGATGCAGTGGGCTCAGGTTGAAACACTACCATAGGGCTGGAGAGAGAGCTTAGCTGTGAAGGGGCCTGCTCATACAGAGGACCTGGATTCAATTCCTAGCACCCACACTGGGTGGCTTGCCCCTGTAACTCTAGTTCCAGGGTATCAGACCCCCTCTTCTGGACTCTTAAGGCTTCTTCAAGCACATGATGTGTATAAACTCACAAAGGCACTCACACATAAAAACAAAAACAAATAAATCTTTTAAAATTGATTAAGAGAAAAATGAAAGCCATTTTTAAAAAATTGTGGTTTAGAACAGAAAGCCCAGGACCAGAACCAATAAAGACTGGGGTGGCTAATAGTGGTCAGAGAGGGCTGGTCTATGGCTCAGTTGGTAGAGTGAGGAAGCCATGGTACAGCCTGCAGCACCACATAAACCCAGTGTGGTCAGTCATGTCGGTAACCCCAGCACTTTGGCGGCAGAGTCAGAAGATACAGAAGTTCAGGGTCGTTCTTGGCTATGTACTGAGTTCAGGGCCACCCTGAGCTATGTGAGACCTGGTCTCAAAAGCAAATAAACAAAAACAAAAAATCCAATAAAATAAAAACATAGTTTTTAAATTTAGGTCCCTCTTCAAATTAAAGAGAAAAGCTGTTTTAATAATTTTATGTAGAAGCAGAACTCTTGGATTGCCGCCATGCACTCTGTAGACTTTCTTTTCTTCGGTTCTGGGCTAAGGTTTCTGAATTTATTTGCTACTGCATTGCTCTCCTGTCTTTACTACACACCTTGGCACCTCTGCTGTCTGTCAGTAGAGTTGTGGGCAGGGTTCAAGATCCCAGCAGTGTCTCTCTTTGCTGAAAATTAGGTTCGAAACTATACTTATGAAATATCATCTTTAGCACTTTTTTGATTCTCCAAGAAGATTAAATGTTTGATTTTTACCTAATTCTTTTTCAATATCATAAAGTTTGTGGCCTTCACAGATTCTTTAAAGTATTCTTGAAGTTATATTCTTCCTTCCATATCTATTTTTGTCCATTTTACAACTTTCTCAAATGGCTAATTATTGTATTTGTTTATTTTTAATCATTGCTCCTGGCTACTGCTTTTCCCCATCCATTAATTTCTTGCCTCTCTGAATGATTTCCTTGTTTGCTTAAGCTGTCTCCTCCTTCCTCTGACTCCTGAGCCACATCTGTCTGGTCTGGGCAGCTCTTCTAGGTATTATCATTGTTTGCTACACATTGCAGAGTTACGACACTGAAACTGTTAAATGAATGACTGGTGGGTGCAATTGTAATTCCCAAGGTTAGCCTGTATGTGGTTTATAAGACACAGTTACACAAACATGTCATTTAGTAATATGCAGCACATAGAAGTAGCAAGCTGAAGTAATCCTAAAATTGATTACTTCCATAATCAGAAGTCAGAATTCATAGATGTCAGGCTTCTGCTGTCCATTAAATATCACTACATTGTTTAACTGTTAAAACTATGTAGACCAGTGGTTTTCAACCTTCCTAATGCTGCAATCCTTTAATACAGTTTCTCATGTTGTGGTGACCCCAGCCCACCATAAAATTATTTTCATTGCTACTTTGCAACTTTTATGAATCATAATGTAAATACCTGTGTTTTCTGATGGTCTTAGGTGACCCCTGTGAAAGGGTCATTTGATCTCCAGGGGTTGTGACCCACAGATTGACCACTGACGTAGTCATGAGGTCTTTGATAAATGTCAACATCTGCATTCACACGCATTCACATGTTCTATATTACTCTGCATTCACATGCATTCACTTTTCTGTATTGCTCTTTAGCAAGTATCTGATCACCTATAAAAGCACCTACTAAAAATCCAGATACAGATAAGACAACTTCCACTCCAGAAGAGGAGAGAAAGAAAACCCCACTAACTAAGAGAGGCAGGATGGTGTGGAGGGGAGCAGCAGGGAAGATGAAAGCTGAGCTTAGAGGTATCCATGTGATCCTAGCACTCAGGAAACTGAGGATAGAAAATCTCTGAGGCCAAGACTAGCCTGGGCTACTCAGCAAGATCCTGTCTGAAACAAAACAAAACAAAACAAAAACAAATAAACCACACAAACAAAACAAAAAGATAAAGAACACAATGAGCAACTTCTAGAAAGTCCAAATATTTTAATCACTGGCGTGCATAAAACTTAAAGCTTTTATATTTGAAGGTGAAAATTATCAAGCTGGAGCCAGGCCTACAGGTCTGGGTCTATAGTTCCAGCTACACTCAGGTAGCTGAGGCAGGAGGATCACAGGTTCAAGGCCTGCCAATACTACATAGCAAGTCCAAGCCCAAGCCCAGCCTGGGCACTTAGACTCTCAACCTAAAAAGCAAAAATTGCCAAGGATGCAGCTCATAATGGAGGGCTTACCCCAAGGGCTCCAGGCCCCGAGCTCAAGCCTCATCACAGATTTTGTTTTAAGTAAAGGGAAAAGAAAATCATCAGGCTTAATATAAAGGCAACAACAGCCCAACTCAACTGTCAGGAACACATCAAAGACTGAAGTCAGCTCAAGGTCAGCCCAGTCATTAGCATCAAGTGCCTCCTCTCAAGACAGATGAAGAAATATCTAATGGACCATATTAGCAAATTTTTAAAAATAAAGACACAAATAGACTAAAGCATTTTAAAAATACTTACAACAAATTCCAAATTAAAGGGATATAATTTCTTACCTTGAACTTGTAAAGATCAACTAGATTGGCAATATTAGAGAATTGACAAAATTGGAACTCGCTGTTTGACAAAGGGCAAAGACCCCTTACAGATCCCCTAGGGAAGAACATACCCTCTCTTAAGATATGGGGGGCTGGGTGGGAAAAAACTGGAAATTTATACTAAAATTTATACTTCCGTGTTTTCAGTGTACTTAGTCTCAAAGCTAAAATTCCCTCCAAAAGAAATTTTATCCTGAGAGAGAACTGGGCAACAGCCTGCTGCTGCCCTTATATTAAAATTTTCAGGAACAGAAGTTGGGAAGCAATTGAAGAGCTGATCAATACTTGGTTTAAATAGACAGCTCTCCATCTATACAGTCAAATGCTGCAAGGCATTTAATATGATTGCATAGCTCTATGCTTTCTGGCATGAAGAAAACCATGTCACATTGTTAAATGAAACTGCAACTTATAAGATGGCCTATGACGCACAGGACACTTACTATATACATGGAGACGTGTATGTATGTATGTATGTATGTATGTATGTATGTGCGTGTGTAAAATGGTATGCAACATACACAGTGATTTATCCAGAATAGTAAAAAGCGACGCTCTAATAGTGACCACAACCCCGAGGACTGCCCGAGCAACTATGTATCTATCCTCTTATCTGTTTCCTATTTTTCCCCACACTGCACAATTTCCATCTCTTCAAAGGTTGAATGCACAAAGCAAAAGAAATATAAAAGGTTGATCAAGTCTCTCTCCTATCCATGTCCTCCATCCACCCAATTTTACTCTTAGGAAGCGACTGTTAGTAGTCTGGATTTTTTCTGTAGCCATTCAGAATTTATGCATAAATAAGAACACTTGAATATATTATCCCCTTTTCTTCTTTTATACAGAAGATAACATATGTTTTTCACTTTGCTGTTTTGGGCTGCGCGTGTGTATGTGATTGGGGATTGAGCCCAGGGTCTTGCACATGTGAGGCAAGAATTCTACTGCTGAGTTACATCTACAACCCATGCTGTTCTTGTTAATTGAGCAATATATCTTAAGAATGTTTGTAAATTTTCTTGATCTGCTGTGCCGAATTCTAGCCAGATGCCTGCCTCTTTTTTGCTTATTCATTTACTTATAGATCAATTTCTCTTTAATCCACATAAATAAAAGTAGTTCTACATAGGAGAAAGCAATGGCAACAGCAGGGATCAAACATCTTGATACCTGATGTGACCATTATTTTTGAAATACACAAATCCTAAGCTGACCCTCCAAGAGCCCAGGATACAAGGTAGGTGGACCAGCACAGGGGAGGGTAAAGTGGAAATATATTGTGCCTTTCCATAGACTCTCACATGGGACAAAAGATGCTGAAGAGGTGGGTACCCCACCACACCTGGTCATCCCTTCCTTATTTTCTTCATGACACACCTTACCCTCTCCTTCTTTTCTGTACACACTGCCGGGCCACTACAGCCACACTCTCCTGAGTAATTACCATCCATGGGTTGGTAATGTCCACCTGGTTTTGACCTCTGGTGTAGGTGGTTTGGGTAAAAGTACCTCATTGAGGGGAGAGACAATATTATGAATGGCATCTTAGTTCTCTATGGAAAAGCAAAGTATTTCAGTGAAGTCAAGTGACAAACAGGACCCAGGTCAGGTCGCAGGAGCATCTCATTTGAGCACTTTAAAGGCAGGCCCTGCTGGTTCCCTTCTGTCCCAGGCATGTGGTCTTTATGTCTAGTCCTGGATGTCATGAAAGAGAGGACATGCTTGGGCACCTCTGATGAACACTCTTTGGGGAGTTATGCAGCACTCGGGACTCTAGAAAGGTAAGACTCAACAGTATGTGTGGAGAAGAGCTGTGGGTGTCTAACACTCCAAAATCGAAGTTCTTCCCAGCCCTGGATGCTTTGGCCAGGAGGTTGCATTATAGGGTCTTGGTCTCTGTTCTGTGAACTCATGACAGAATCTGGTAGGGTGAGCAAGAGGATGCTTCTAGCTCAGCCATTACGCTCTCTGCCAGGGAGGCTTCACCACAATAGGTTCACCCCAGCCTTGACTTCACACCTCTGTGTTATTCAGGAAGGTAAGTATGGGACGTGGAGTAAGATTTTAATGCAACTGCAGCCTTGAAACTAACAGCTAACAAGGATAAAAGTTAGGAAAGCTTGAAAACGCAGAAGAAAAAAGAGCTATCTCTCGATAATTAGGACTCGCATTGTGTGCGTCCATCAGTCCCTGAGTCCTACAGTTAGGGATGTTTCTAATATTTTCTTTTCTAGTTTTATCTTTGAAAATATACTATAAAGGTAGACTTTAATAGGGTATTCTGTGCTATGAATTTTGTTTGTTTGTTTGTTTTGGACTGCTAAGTTTAAACCCAACACTTCATGCATGTTTGAGAAGTTTCTATCACTGTTTGTTTGCTATCACATGTTTGAGAAGTTTCTATCATCACTGAGACGTACTCTGACCCTTGTAGTTTGTATTTTAATATTTTTATCTATTGTTTAAGAGTTCACACATGTATGCAATGTGTTTTATCAGATCAACATCATTCCTTCCCAAATGCCTGATTGTCCATCTCAATTTCAATTTCCCTTTTTCGTAACTCAGTTAACCCTCCTAGAGCTGTTCCCATCTATACATCTACAAATGTTAACTCATGTTTGGGTTTGTTTGATTACCATTCCGGACAGGATACAGGACAGTGGCTGTCTTAGGTCAGTGGTTCTCAAACTGTGGGTCACAACCCTCTTGAGGTTCAAATGATAGAGATCATATATCAGATATACTACATATCAGACATTTACATTATGATTCATAACAGTAGCAAAATTACAGTTATGAAGTAGCAAAGAGATAATTTTATGGTTGGGGGTCACTACAATATGAGGAACTTTATCAAAGGGTCACAGCATTAGAAGGTTAAGGCAACCCTACAGAATAGCTCCCAACTTGACTGTTTCTAGGCACCCTCCCTACTGTCCTAAGCCCTGGCAACCACTAGGTTTTTCTCTAGCTCGTAGGTTTGCCTGTTTGAGAGTGTCATATATAATTGGAAATACGCAGTACATAACCTTCTCACTCAGCATGGCATGATGCCTCCAAGACCCATCCAAGTCACGGTGTCTTTTAAAGGAGTATTTTGCAAAGGTTTCACATAGGTGGGTTTCAGGGCGATTGGGAGGAAGCCTTGGGTTAGCCCTTTGTGAGTGTATTGGCGAGTAAAGATTGGAACTTATTGAAGCCAAAGTCCAGATACAAATTATGCAAAACCGATCAGGGGGGAGATCTAAAAATACTGCCGAGCTGGATCTTTTCCTCCCATTTTTCACGGCTGCATTCGCTTTCCCATGATGCCCCATCCATTTGCAATTTAAATCAGAATCACAGCTTTTTAAACCACTCAGACTTGGTAATGTCAGCCAGTCCCTCCCAAGCTGTTGATGGACCATGACAACTAAATATGATACAGTAATACGGTGACACCAAAGCTGGAGGAGCAGAGGTGGGTCAGCACTTCCCAAAATGCGGGAGGCACAGCACCAATGCTTAAAACATGAGGTGGTACACACAGCCACTTTATTACCACTCAGTCATGTCATTAGCAAGTAATTAGCCTTCCTGTTTCTACATTTGAGTCTCCTACTTCACCATGGCTAAAGTCTTAGTTGCTAGAATGCTGGTGATAGTTCTCTAAGAATGTGTGAGCATGGGTGTGTGTGTGTGTGTGTATGTGTGAGCATGTGAGTGTGTGTGTATGTGTGAGCATGTGAGTGTGTATGTGAGCATGTGAGTGTGTGTGTGAGCATGTGAGTGTGTGTGTGAGCATGTGAGTGTGTGTGTATGTGTGAGCATGTGAGTGTGTGTGTATTAAGGCCTTACATGTGCTAGGCAAGCACACTACCACTGAGCTATATTCCAAGATGTCTGATTGTTTTTTTTATTTTCCTGCTCAACAGAGAAAGGCTGCCTCAGGCAGAGCATGGTGTTAGGCTAACACTGAGCTCATGGTTTGGTGATGACTGTGTTTGTTTTCTTGGTTACTTTCTGTTTCTGACAAAAAGTGGTGAATGTCATTAATGATGGTGATATAAAGTTCCAGTGTGTGTGTTTGTGTGTGTGTGTGTGTGTGTGTGTGTATGCATTCATGCAAGGGCACATGCCCTTATGTTAACGTGCATGTAAAATTCAGGTGTTGATGTCATATATTTTCTCAACTGTTCTCCACTTTATTAGTTTCCAAAGACTTATTTATTATTATTTATGTGTATGGGTGTTGCCTGTATGCATGTCTGTTTACTATGTATTGTCTAATGCCTACAGAGGCCAGAAGAGAGCATTGGAACCAGAGTTATATATGGTTCTGAACTGGCATGTGGGTGCTGGGAATAAAGCCTGAGTCCTCTGGAAGAGCAGCCAGAGCTCTTAACCTCTGGGACATCTCTGCAGCCCCTACCTTGTTTTTTGAGGCACAATTTCCCATTGACTGTGGAGCTCATCAAATTGGCTAGGTTAACTCCCCATGATCCTCTTGCCTCTGCTGCCTCAGTGCTGAGATTACGATGCATGCCACTTTATCTGTCTTTCTGACATGGGTTTGGGGATGGAGCTCACGTCTTCATACTTGTGTAACCAATAATTTTCTGACTGAGTCATCTCCCCAGCCTCCTAAAGTTTCATTTTTAAGTTATGTAGGTAGGTAAAAATTATGAGAGGTCATTAATAGAGTATAAAATAAACGACATTTGTAGATACATGAAAATTAAGTCATGAAGATTTCTGAAAGCCCCCATGAATGCAGAGGTATGTGGATATTGCCTCAAGAGGCAGGGTATAGTCTGGGTGACTTCTGGCTTGTTGATCAATGGCTCCTAGTGCTGGGCACACAGCCACAATGGACCATCCTTGGCAGCAATGCCTCACTTGATTTTAAAGGGGTCTGTGTTAACCTGGCAGCCCATTTGTTATTGAGCTATGGCTGCCTATTCTGGCCATGACTCTATTCTTCCTCCAGCCCCATTTACCCCCCAAACCCCAACGTTCCCCTATCCTGTGCATGCCGAGAACTGACCCACAGAGGTTCTTCTAGGCTGATCTTGATGGCCCATCTCTGTACATCCCCCGGGCTTCTTCTTGTCAAGAAGATCTCCCTCTCCAGGATGGATTCCATCTATCAAACTTCCAGAATCAGTGGACATTGACGTTCACTACAAGCAAGATTATCTCTAGAATGTGAGCCTCTAAGCACCGGTCCCATCCAGATGCTGGTGACAAGAGAAGTGTGGACGGATGCAGAAATGGAGCCATTGTGAAGACATCATGAACCTGAGGAATGACCAGGTTTTGCAGAGCAGCTTAGGATGGTGACAGTATCACAAATTCAGCATCCTACAGGAGTGCTGTGAGCACACACATGACTGATTAGGAGCAGCAGAGACGGCTGGCTCTCTCCCTGGAGTCCGGGAATAGACCCAAATGGGTTTCTTCAATCATGTATCATCCTAACTCTGGACATTCTCCTTCTCATTGGCCCAAATGAGAAGACCATAGCATTCTGAGAGCAAAAGTCTGCTCTTTTCTTGGCATTGCCATAAGCTAACTGATAAAATCATACCTGCTTCGATCACAGCTCTAGAAGGAGGTCCAATGGGGTGACAATAAAATCTAATACTGTGTGTTAGACTGACTTATTTCAGAGAGCTATGGGATAAAAGCAATTGAGACCATCAGCTCATATAAAAGAAACCAAGGAATAGCAGTATGGAGCAACATACACCGCAATATATCAGCAAGAGAGGTCCCGTGGTGCCTGCTTCTGAAGTCTACTCTCCCAGTTTCAAAAAGACAGGTGACCAGGGTCTTAGTTTGGGTATTTATTGCTGTGAAGATATACTATGACCATGGCAACTCTTATGAAGAAAACATTTAATTGGTAGCTCGCTTACAGTTTCAGAGGTTCAGTCCATTATCATCATGACGGAGAGCATGAAGGTGCACAGGTAGATGTGATGCTGGAGCTCAGAGTGTTACATCTTGGTCAGGAGGCAGCAGGAAGTCAACTGGCTGTCACACTGAGGGAAGCTTGAGCAAAAGAGAACTCAAAGCCTGCCCCTACAGTGACACACATCCTTCGATAAGGCCACACTGACTAATAGTGCCACTCCCTTTTGGGTTCATTTTCTTTCAAACCTCCACACCCAGTAATACTCTGTCCATATAATTTTTTTGCAAGAAGTTTTGAATCAGTAAAACACAATTACAAATGGAGAATTCACCATCTGTTTTTGAGGCAGGGGCTTGCTGTGTAGCCCAGACTAGCCCTGAACTTGCTACATAACCTAGACTGCCCCTAACTTATGATCCCCCTTCCTTGGCCTCCCCAGTGCTGGGATTATAGCTGTGCACCACCATATCTCAATGAAGAAAGGGAAGGAAGGATGGCAGGGAGAAAAGAAGGGGGAGGAAAGAAGGAAGTAAAGGAGGGAAGGAAGGAGGGAGGGAGGGATGAGGGAAGAAGAGAAAGAGCAGCGAAGATTTGGTGATACAAAAATGTTGAAATGGTAATTAGGGCTTTGGAATGAGCCCCTGATTTTTGTTGTCCCACAGCCGACATCATTCATTTATTTATGACCCACAGAGCCCATGAGAACACTCCATCTTTGAAGCATTGAACTAGCCACTCTGGGAGGCTCAGTCCCTTCCTCCTGTTCCCAAAGCTATTTTCTGGTAGCCCAGGGTGTCCCACCCCTTCTCCATGTTTCTCTAGGCATCAGCCTGCTGGTAGACATGGAGGTGCTTAGATATGACCTTATTTCCACAGTTGTGATTAGACTGAGTCCCAGGTTCAAGAACCTGTAAACGCCTTTGACAGAGTGCCTGTCTGCTAAAGGAAAGCCAATGTAGTTCTTTCCCTCAGCAGAATGACTAACAGAGAGAGATGTAGCCATTTACCTAGGATTTCTGCTTAACTGAGAAGTTCATGCTGGAGAAATACGAGAAAGGCAACCAGGGTGGGGCTGGTGCCACTCCAGAGCTCCACAGTGACTTAACTCATTTTTCACCGAATTAATAATTCAGATCCCACACCGTTCCAGTGAGAAGTGGCTATAACTGCAGAGAGTTTAACCAACCACTTCTGAAGATGGGGATTGATCCTGGGAAATGCTGCCTCCACTTTAAGCCATCTCGCCCGAGCAAAATGAAAGCCGTTAGAGGGTTTCATATCTTCATTAAAGCCATCAAAGCAGAAACACGCTGCAAAGAGGCCGCCAAGGCAGACAACATTCCCTATGCTTCAGCAGCTCGGGGGAAGTTCGGGAGAGTTTGGAACCTGATTATCTCAGAGCCATGCTAGTGTTCAGTTCTTTCAGAAGGAAATCACGGGCATCAGTCTCCGATCTGATCATGTCATCAAGACAGCTTGACACACCTGTGGGTGGGGCTGGAGCCAAGTGGAGAAGCTGGGTGACACGTACGTACAAGTGACATGTGCCTTTTAGGGGCTGGATAAGATCCTCCAAAGGACGTCAAGAGGTCATCCAAACACTTCATTTTTTTAAAATGGGCCCCAAAGACCCCCTAGGAAAGGGTGCTCTACCATTGAACACCTATTTTGGAATGAAGAATGCAGGTTACAGTTGAATGAAGTTCTGTGGTTAGTTTACCCACCCACGCCTGTAGTTGGATGTTTGAATAGTCAGTCCAGGGGTTGGATTTGGAAGGGTTAGGTTAAAACCTCAGTGGTCTTTAAGAGCTTAACAGAGAGAAACCGCAGATGCTCCTGTAGCTCAGCTGTGCCCAGCAGCAGCATGGCCTTTGTCACCCTCACTGCCAGTCATCGCCTTGCTTGACTTCGCCCACACACCCTGCCCTCATCACCCAACCCCGAAACCACGTTCTCAGACCATGTTGGGCATCTGCCCCTGGGCTTCCCTGTCCACCACTACCATTGCTGCAGCCTTGTCTTGTCCTGCTCTGGCCTTGTTCTCCCTATCAGAGCAGCTCAGGAGAGCTTGTTAAAACAAGTCAGGAGTAGGGCTGTAACTCAGTGGGTAGAGTGCTCGCCCAGCATGCACAAAGCCCTGCTTCTGCCCTCAGTGCTGCATAAAAACCAGACATGGCATGCCCCTGTAATCCCAGCACTCAGAAGGTGGAGGTGGGAGGGTCCAAAATTCAAGGTCATTCTTGGCTACCTAGCAAGCTTAAAGCTAAACTAAGATACACAAGAACCTGTCTAAAAGCAAAATCAAACAACAGCAAAAAAAATCAGATCACAGGATCCCAGAACTCCAGCCACGCAGCTCCCTCTCATTGACTCAAAGCAGAAGCCAAGGCTCTTATGGGAGTCTCTAAGGCCATGTTTAATCTGCCCCCTGCTGCTCCCTGAATTTATTATGTTTCTCCCCCTTGCTGGACCCACTCTGACCACCCCGGTCCTGTGGTTCTGAGGATTATCACCATTACTCCACTGTCCCGGATGCCGTCCGAATCTTTGCATTTGCTTTTCTCTTTGCTAGACGGTTCTTTCCATTAAATTATAGCCCCTGTACCTCCTTTGTGTCTTAATTCAAATATCACCATCTCAGAGAGACCAATTCTACTCATTAACCATTGACAACTGCAATCCCTTGCCCCCACCAAAACTTTTCTGCCTTTTTCCCCCATATTCTCTCTCTCTCTTCTCTCTCTCTCTCTCTCTCTCTCTCTCTCTCTCTCTC
>LOJH01007275.1:0-10609 GCA_001685095.1 Ellobius talpinus
CCTCATTGTTGTCTAAGTTCTCTGGGATTGCAGTTTGTAGGCTGGTTTTCTTTGCTTTATAAACATAACTTTTTATTGATTCCCTGGGAATTTCACATCATGCATTGCAATCCTGCTCACTTCCCAGTCCCTCCACATCCGCCCGTCAGTCCCGCAGTATCCCCCCAAGAGAAAATTTTTTTAAATAGTAATTAAAAACAAAACAAACAACAACCCAAAACCACTTTGCTCCTCTGTCTTTCCTGCCTCTCCAAACCTTTTCAAAGACAGCAATCTTTAATGAGATATAAACTCATAAAAGGAACGCAAAAGTGAACTGAAGAAGAGATTTGTCAGCCAGGTATTTTTCAGGAACTCTAGGAGGAGATTATGTATGGGCCTGTGCTGCTTCAGAAGCCATGACACGTTCAGATTAGTCAGCAGGAGTCTCTGGACAGTACAGACTTGGGGCCCGACTGTCACCTGACAGGAGGAACCCAGGCAGTACCCTAGTCAGCCCAGAGGCCTATGTCTGCTACATCACTACACAGGCGCAAAGGCCCCTTTAGGAGAAGCTCTGCCCACTCCCTATCTCTCTTCCCGCCAAGGCAAGCTCATCTAGGCCCCCTTTTCTCTCTTTCTCCCTGTCTCTTTCTCTCCCTCCCAACCCTCCCAACGCCCTCTCTTTGCAGGGCATATTCTATTTCCTGGCTGTGGTCCTCACCAGCCATGGGACCCACCAAGGATTCTCGCCTGCTTTATCTTACACCGACGGTACAGACTCGGTATTTTCCATGCTTACACAGTCACAATGGGTGAGATTTCCTGCCCCGAGAACGGATCACAAGATACACAACAAAACCCACTTGAGGGTAGCGCATAGACCTGTGCAGACCTGTCTGAAAACAGCGGTGAGAGAGAGGTAGAGCAGGCATGTCCGCTTTCAAAGGCCATCTAGTGCATGCGCACAGGGGCTCACAGTAGCTACCTCAGATGACACAACCACACTGTGCTAAGGCTTAAAGCCCTAGGGCGGCCGGGCAGTTTGCCTGAGCACTGATGGTGCATGTCAGTCCTATAGCCGGGAAGCGCGAATGCCTGGGGTGGCTAAGTATTTGCCTGAATATTGACAGCAGGTGGGAGCTCTGGATGTGACAGAAAAAAACATTAGGGATCCTCTCAGTGTCTTTGGGCCTCAGTTTTCTATCCTCTTTCAGCGGGACTCCAAGAACTTAAATCTCTGCAACAGCACACACCCACCAAGTTTAAAACTCCAAATCTCCCCTAAGATGTTTCCAAATCAATAAGATCTGTCATGCAAATGGCATAACAGTTGCCTAAAGTCTTTGAGGTGTTCCATTTGCGTTGCCAGATGATGAAAGAGAAACCCAAGTTCGCTTCTTAGGGTTCTCGGTCTCGTTTTTAAAAGAATTTGGCCATCGACTCAAACAGAAAACTCCATGACAATTTTGCTTGAGTTTAAAAGCAAAAAATCCAGGGCAGGCAGCTGCCTGGAAAAGGATAATGGAGGTGAGAAGGGAGGAAAAAGCCAAGCCAGTTGAGTTAAGACAGTACAAAGCTCAGCCACGTGGTGGGAGGCATCCACATGACAAGGAGGGGGCTTTAGAAAAGGGGGGGAGAAGCCCAGTGTGTTAGGGACCGCACTCTTACAGAAGAGAATGGTAGAAAGGAAGCACTACACTTTCTGGATAACTCAGAAGAGAAAGCAGGCTTTGGAAGCTGCGTGTCCATGTTAGGGGAGTGGGAATACTTATTATGTCTCACCAACATTGTTAGTGTTAGGGTCCTAGACTGGGCTCTAGTAACCCTAACAAGCAATGCTTGGGCCACAGGTTCTCAGTAGACCAATTATACAAATGTGCACAGGGGCTTGTGTGAAAACAGGAAAAGGAGATGTGTTTAATAAGGCCGCATTGGGAAGAGGAAATATTAGTTCCTCTGCCCCTTCGTTGTCCATCTTCAGATTCCTGACAGGAGTTTAGGTTTAAATAGAGGGCAAGAGGAATGTGTAACTCAGCAGTTCTGGTCAAGTTGTGGTCCTGCCCGTCATTGTCCCAGCTCTGGTCTCTCCCACAAGGATCTGACTGTGAAATCTATGCCTTAGAGCAAAGCCCCCACAGCACTGGTACTGGGCTTTTACACATCCTAATGGGGAACTCCTGGAGCAATTCCAATTCTTGAAACTATTGCTCCACTGTACAATAGCCGAAGAGAGGGACAAAAATGTCTCTTTGGAACATCTTCATTCCTGCCAGGACATCTACCACTGCATGGAAAGGTCCTGATAGAACTGTGCTAACAAGCGATGTCAGGGGCTGGTGGCACCTCTGGAGGGGTTCCAGATTTCTCTCTTCCAGAACAAAGAATGGAGCAGAGACAGGCCATTACAGCGGCAGCAGGGACACTTCGACCAGAAAAGATCCAGTGCGAAGGAAGGGGGCCAGAGCAGGTGTGTAGTAGCGCATAGCTCTATGGAGAGCTGGGACCTTGACATCATCTAGCTTTGGCTTTCTGCCTCCTTTGGTCAGTGTCGACTTTTAGGCTTATTTTTCTATCGTGGCTTTCCTAGAGCACACTCTATCTGTTACAAAGAGCCTTTGGAAAACTTCCCGAATCGCGTGTCCCACTAGCATGTTAAGTGTCCACGTGGGGTTGTGAACTTTATTATCGTAATGAGCCATGGGTCAGCTGCAGACACTGTGGAGTGACAGCCTCCTAGCAGTGTTTCCCTGTCCAGGTGATTGCTAAGCCCTTCTGGATTAACTCAAATGGAAGAGACAATATTGTGTCTTTGTTCTTTAGCAGAATGCCTTCTGCTAGGTAGTAATTTTATGATCCTCTTGGATTATAAATTGAGAAAGTCAAGTCTCCACACTGGACCACATAGAATTCAAGTCCCATTCTTTGAACATTAAATCATATAACATAACAGATTTAAAAAATAATAAAGAAAATAAGAATAAATCGATAAAACCAGTCATGGTTGACTGGGAGAAAATGGCCTTTCCTTAAAAGGCCTCCGCAAAGCCGTGCAGCTCCCGCCTTCCTCCCTTACATATGGTACTCTACATCCTAACATGGGACAACCAGAATGTCTTCTCCCCCTTCACACATCCCTACAGGGGTTAAGGGAGAGCCATGGTGATATTTCCCCTCACTTTAGCCACCTCTACTTTACCCTTCCAAAATTAGTGGGCACAAAGCTGATGGCAAGGGACAGGCCATCCCCAATGACCTTTCTTAAGTCACATTTACTGGGGCCTGGGAGATGGCTTAGACTAAAAGTACATGCTGCCAAGTCTAATGAGTTCAGTCCCCAGGACCCACATAATAGGAGAGAACCAGCTCCCTCAAGTTGTCTTCTGACCCCTACACATGTTCTGTGGCATGTGTGCCTGCACAAAAGGAAATAAAAATATAATAAAAGTACACTTATTTATTTATTTGTGTGTGTGTGTGTGTGTGTGTGTGTGTGAGAGAGAGAGAGAGAACAAAGGTACTTGCAACCAAGCCTGACAACTTTAGCTCTCCCCAGAGCCCTGTCCATCCGACAGAGGGCTGACTCCCACAGGTTGTTCTCTGATTGCCACTCAGGACCTATGGCATGCTTTCTCCCTTCCAAGATGAATAAATACTTATTTTTAAAAATTAAAGATTTTTTAAAATTTAAATCTTAATTTTTAAAAATTAAAGTTTAAGAAAAAGTGCATTTGTGTAACTTTTACAAAAATATTTCTGTTCTACTTTGAATTTGATTGTTATATTCAAGCATTGACCAAAACCAATCTTTGGAGAAAAGGGTTTATTTGGCTTACATGTTAGAGTCTATTGTCAAGGAAAGTCAGGGCAGGAGGTCGAGGCAGGAACTGAAGGTGAAGCCGTGGAGGAACAATGCTTATTGGCTTGCTTTCAATGGCTCTCCCGGTTTTCTTTTTCATACAATCTAGGACCACCTGCCCATGGATGGTGCCAGTCCCAGTGATCTGGGCCCTCACGTATCAATCATTAACCAAGAAAATGTCCCATTCATTTGCCTACAGGACGATCTGATGGAAGTGGTTCCTCAATTGACATTCCCTCTTTCCAGATGACTCTCGCTTGTCTCAAGCTGAGAAGAAGAGGAAGAGGAGGAGGAGAAGAAAGACCTAACCAACAAAATATTGTTATAACTTTTGGTTTTATTTTTATTTACTTTTGCTAATTTCCTATTTTGTCTAACTTATTAATTTTATTATATTTTTATACATAGGAAAAGGCATGATATTTTCTGAGCACTTGGATCTATAAACCTTTCATATCATTTTCTCTGAATTACCAATGAATTAAAAAAAAGAAATTAGTACAGTAAAACATTTTACTTCCAGTTTTGCCAAAGAAGCAGGGTTTTCATTTCTCCCCACTATGGCCCCCAATACTAAAGCTAGACCACATGTGAATTTAGCTGTGAGCTGGACTAACTGATCTTTTCCAGAGAGAAGAGGACGGGGCCCAGGTTGCCTTTGTCCTCTACCACAGCCCAGTATTTTACTCAAGTCTGAGCCAAGGTAAATGGGGGCTTTTCAATATTTTTATTTTAATTAAAATATTACATCATTTCCTCTCTTCCCTTTCCTTCCTCCAACTCTGATTGTGTCCTCTCCCTCCAACCCCACACAAGTCCCCCTTCTTACTCCTCAAATTCTTGGCTTCCTTTTATTTTTATTATTTTACACACATACACATATGCACACACATCTATGCACTATTATAAGTATATAAATACAACCTGATGTGTACATTTAACATTGTTTATTTGTATATGATTTTTAGGCTGATACCATGACATTGGGTAACCAATCAGGGGACTCCTGGAGAGAATAACTCCACCTCTCTAGAAGTTGTCAATTGCCTGTGGTCCTTTTCTAGGGTGGGGCCTCTTGAGAGCTCCCCCTTTCATGCCAGCATGTCAGCTGGTGCTGCTACCATTCAGGTCTTGTTTAAGGCATAGTACTGAAGGATGATGGATGTAGCATCCCTGCCATGTTTAGGAGACACAGTCTCACAGCCAACTTCCTTCCTGGTCCTCTGGCTCTTAGGATCTTTCCTCCCTCCTGTTCCATAATGTTCCCTGCACCTTTGGCCCAGGAGTTGTATTGTAGATTAAGTGTTGGGGCTGCCCCTCCCCCATAATGAGTTGTTCTCTGTATTTTGGCCATTATGGTTTTCTATGATGGTCTCTGTCTGCTGCAGAGAGAAGCTTCTCTGAGGAGGATCATGAGTTCCATTTATCTGTGGGTATAAGTAGTAACAATGTGGTAAGGAATTGTACTAGTCTAGTAAAATGGCGTTGGTAGTAGGATCTCAATCAAGAAAAGGTCTCCGTGTTTGAGAAAAGTCTGTGGACAAAGACTCTCCAGCATGTGATGGTTGATAATAACTGTCAACCAGGCAGGCTCTTGACTCATCTAGGCATGTCTGGGAGGGATTGTCTAGATTAGGTGAACTGAGGCAGGAAGACTCAACGTAACAGTGGGTGGCACCATTTTGTGAGTAAGGTCTTGGGCTGAATAAAAGGGGCTGTATTCATGGCTATCTGCTTCTTGACTGTGGATGCAATGTGACCAACTGCCTTAAAATCCTACTACTATGACTTCTCTGCTGTGATGGACTGCACCCTAGAACTGTAAACTCCCCAAAACCTTCCTCCTTAACTTGCTCTGTCAGGTATTTTGTCACAGCAATCAGACAAGTAACCAATACAGAAATGTGATAGTTAATCCTAGTTGCCAACTTTATTGGCTCTAGAATCAATGGAGAGTACCTGGAATTGGTAGGAATATTTCCTGAAATGATTAAGTGGAGTTGGGGAGCAGAAACTTTTCCCAGATTGGGCGCCATCTTGTGGCAGTCTCCCAAATATAAGGAGGTTAGAGGTAAAAGATGTTTACCTACCTGCCTTCTCCCCTTGCTAGTAAATGCATCTGTCTTGTTGTTGTTGCTGCTGCTGCTAATGCTAATGCTACTGCTGCTGCTGACATCAGAAACTAATTTCTTTGGTTTCCCAATGTGGTATAATGACAAACAGTTCTCCTAAGCCAGCACCAGCCTTCTCTGGGAGATCTTAACAGCTTGAACCTATTCTGTTCTGTTACATGCAGCCTGAGGTCAAAGGGGTTTCCAGTCCTATCGATTGTCTTATTTAACTTGCTAATCTTGATGCTTCTCTGCCCCACACACTGCCACAGAGTGTGTTCACCTCTCTGTGTCAGTCCTTTCTCAGTTTTCCAGCTCTAGAACACCCCACAGCTCCATTTTCTGTAGAAGTGAATTTAAACTCTTACTGGACATATAAACTTACTATGTCTAGACCACCCTCCACTCCATCCTATCCATGTCCTCTGTCTGTCTTCTGGGCTGACTCAAACCCCATAACTTTACTTTCTAGACATGTGAAGTCAAGGGATGGTACAGCCGTGACTCTTTCTAGTATGGCCTGGAGCACCTTACCCTTCTGCTTGGCAGTGCAGGAGCACCTGACAAGAAGATTATTTTGATATCTTTTTTTTATTTGGACGTGAAGAGTGTTCTCAGAAGCCTTCTGCGTTGAAATCTTGGTTCCCAGTTAGTGGCACATTCTGAAGTTGAACCAGGACTATGCTAACTGATTAGAGGATCAGTTTATTGATGAGTTCATAGTCAAATGGACTGTGGGAGGTGGGGCCTGCTCATCTTCCTGTTGCTTTCTCTGCTTCTGGTCTGCCCTGAGGTAATACCACAGGCCCATAACCATGGACCACAGACACAGACTGAAACCTTTGAACATGTGGGCCAAAATCAGTCTTCCCTCTTACAGGTCCTTTCCTCGGGCATTGTGCTACAGAGACGAGAAGTAACTAGCACATGGCGTCCATTCTCTGCAGCTTGTGTCTGGTACATTGTTTAGATATCAAGTATTTTCCTTATAAAATAAAAGGAAAGGAGAAGGAGATGGAGGAAGAGGAGGCAGAAGAGGATTTTTAAAAAGGGGGGATTCTCTATGCCTTCTGTCTCCTTTATTGTTCTGAGCCAGAAAGGGATGTTAGGCCGGCACATTTGAGGAAGCAGCCCTGAGCACATTCCATGGATTAATCTATTCATCCCTGTTTGCTTTGGGGTGGGACTTGGCAGAGAATGTGGTGTTGCGATTCCCTCCTCTGCTGTGGGGCTGTTCTCCGGGATCCCTGGGCTCCTCATTCCGAGGACACGTGGGCCCTGTGTGTACACAGGCACATGGGGTCATTAATCACCCCCACCACCTTAAAGGAATTCTCCAGACCAGAGCGGGAAAGGATGCTATAAAAGGACTGAATTAGGGTCCCTCTGCACCAATATCCCCCAATATGCAATTTATTGCCAGCAACCAAAATCTCATTCTCAGGCCATTAACTAAAATAGAAAAAATATCATCTTAAATTCTAAACATAACAAGAGATGCATTGTAATAGGCTTTCAGTCCTGGGTGAGCACATGGGTGTCCCGCTTACTGGAAACCTCAAAAACTCAGAGTATGATGTTCCCCTTCCTAAGCCCTCTAACTTGGAAGCCACAGTCTTGGTGTGGCTCTCATGTTCCCAACCCAAAATTTTCCCTTTCTCTCGAAGACTTCGCAGCTGGAGGGCCACCCAGTCACCAGAACCTCAGAAGGAAGCCAGAAACAAAATCCTTTCTAATTAAATTAAAGAAATGAATGGTCTTTATTTAGAAGGGGCATGCCCTGGGCTCCTTGGTTTGGAGGTAGCAGTTTTTGTTTTGCTTTTGTAGAATGTCAAAGAGTCACAGGTGACAGAAGTAGCTGGTGCTTCTCAGGCTCCACTTGAATGAATTTTCCCTCCTTGGGCTCCCCTGAGACCAGGGTCCAGCTTTATTGCCAAATCCAGAGACCTCCTGACTCTTAGCATCAGTCTATATGTGGCCTGTCCCTGTCCCTGGCATCTCCCCTGCATTGGCTTCTATTTGATCAAGAGCTGCCTGAGGTTGGTAGCCCCGCCAACACTTCACCTGTATCTGTCAGTCTCAGAGAGGTCATGATGTAGAACTTATTGCTCAAACTCTGTTTCCCACATAGGAGGGGTAGGGAGACTGGCAGGGGCCTTCTGAGTCTATTCTTCCTGTTCCTGAGCCCCAAGGAGCCCACCCCGGAGCCAGTTGAACCTTGGATCCTTATTGACAAACTGTCACCATAGTTCGTTGTGAGTCCAGACCCAGTGACATCAGCCGTTGCAGAAAATGCTTAAGAGCAGCTCCACAACAGAACCCAGCGGCTGCCTTCCGCAGATCTGCTCTCTGAGCTCACTTCCCCACAGACCCCTTCAGCAAACCCCCTGCTCTGCTCCTATGCCCACGCCCACCTCTTCCACTGTGAGCAAGAACACTCCCATTTACCACATCCATGAACCAGTACAGGGCCAGGCCCAGAGGAGTGTACAGCCTTATATAAGTCAGCTTAGCTGCCATCACAAATATCACAGAATGAGGCTTAAACAGAAGACGTGCCCTGTCCCACAGTCTTGGAGGCTAGAAGTTCAAGTTAAAGATGTCAGACAGGCCAGCTTCCCCTGAGACTTCTTCCCATGTCTGCCCTCCATGCCTCTGTGCCTCGATCTCCCCCTCTGAGAGAGCAATAGTCATGTGGGAAAAGAGTTTACCCATAGGATCTCTTCGGATTTGATCATCTCTGAGGTGCTGGAGTCAGGACTTACATGTAAGGATTATCAAGGCACTCAATCAGGTCATTGCAGCTTCAGACGGCAACAATCTGTGTCATCTACTTTCTTGGAAGAAAAGAACTAAGATGCCATCAGCTTTCTCAAGGGAATGGTGAAATTCTGGAGCTTAGGCACCATGTCTCCCCTTCATATTTGCATCCACAAAGGTGGCATGAAAACATCTGGTACCAGAGAAGGGGCCCAGTGTGGATGAGTGCCTTCAGCCCCAACCCCCAGATCTCTATTCAAGTGTGCTCCTTCAGGCATTGGTTAGTCCAGCCTAGAAAAGTGTCGGCTACTTTCTAAACATTTGTTGTGTGTATTATTTTATTTAGGTCATTGCAATCACACCCTGAGAAACTGGTACCTCCAAACCAGTGGGTGAGAAACTGAGTACAGCAGAGAAGGGGTTCCAGCTAGAGGGGAACCATCAACCAAGTCCCTTCCCATATGGGATCCGAGGTTTATCGAATCTTTTGGCTCAGTCCTGGGTGTCAGGCCCTGTGATGTAGCTTCTGGTCCCAAGGCTGCCTAGCCAGGCAACGTGGGGAGACAGAGAAGGCTGAAAGGACTTCAGAGTCAAAGGCCTAGAGGCGGAGCTTCTGTATACCTAGGATTAATCTACCAGGAGTAGCAACCACACCATGCTAGTTAGCTTTAATTACCAATTAACACACTCTAGAGCAGTGGTTCTCAACCTGTTGTGACCTCCAGATATTTAGATTCACAACAGTAGCAAAATCATAATTATGAAGTCACAATGAAATAATTTTATGGTTGGGAGTTGTACTAAAGGGTTGCAGTGTTAAGAAGGTTGAGAACCTCTAACCTAGGGTCATCTGAGAGGGAGGTCATGACTAGGGTAAATGCTAGGTCAGATAGGCCTGTGGACATGTCGCTAGGGGATTGTCTTGACTACTATTTGATGTTGAGGTCCTGAGCCCACTGTGGGCAGCACCATCCCTAGGCAGGTGGTCCTGGACTATATAAGAAAGTTAGCTAAGCAGGGACCTGGGGATCAGTGGGCCACATTCCTTCAGAGTTTCTGTTTCAGAGTTCTTCTTGAGCTCTCACTTGGTTTCCTTTGATGATGGGCTGAAACCTTTAAGATGAAATAAACCCTCTCTTTCCTGGGTGGCTTTTGCTTAGAGTGTCTTATCACAGCAACAGAAAGGAAACTTAAATACATACAAGCCATCCTGAAACCCCCCCCTCTCTCTCTCACACACACACATGCTCACACACATGCATACATGCACACACACACATTTGAGATGCCTGCACTACCTGCACAATGTCTCCACTGCACAGCCTGAACACAACATTGTCCTCTAGGCCCCCAGGACTGTCCTCTGCTTTCCATTTTGGTCGCTCACTGCAGTGGATCTAAGGCCTTCTCTGAGGTCGGTAGTCACATTCTGTCTGTAGACATCACAGCAGCATGGGTCCCAGACAACAAAGTCAGAAAGCCGAAAACTTAGCTGAAAGGCTTGGTCTTATTGATGGCTCTTCAGTAATGAAATAAAGAACTTGAGCTGGTACAAATCGGCACTTGTGACAGAAAAAGATGGATTGACAGATGGTCAAAGAAAAACGTTAAGACTTTTAGTCTTTCCAGGGAAAGGAAAGTGACGACATCTTACAGACAGCTCCAGTCCTGGGAGCGACTCGGCCAGATTAACTACCGGCTGATCTGCTGCCTGATACTGTTGTTGTTTAAAGATATCATTTCCTTTCATTTTTTCTTTACACTTATTTATTTTTATTTATTTACTTGGGAGGTGCATGTGTGCGTATGTGTGTGTATGTGTGCGCACGTGCGTGCAAGCATAGAAGCCAGTGTGTGTGTGTGTGTGTGTGTGTGTGTGTGTGTGTGTGTGTGTGTG
>LOJH01007276.1:0-14152 GCA_001685095.1 Ellobius talpinus
ATTCTGTCAATCATGTTTTAAATAAATGCTGACTGGCCAGGCAGGAAGTATAGGAGGGAAAACCAGACAGGAAGTAGAGGTGGAGCAAAGAGGACAGGAGTATTCTGGGAAGCAGGAGGCTCCCTCGGCATTCCTGACCAGACCACCAAAGAAGCAACATGTGATCTGCCCCAGAGAAAGGTACTGAGCCACATGGCTAACATAGATAAGAATAATGGGTTAATATAAGCTACAAGAGCTAATAAGAAGACTGAGCTAATGGGCCAATCAGTTTTATAACTTATGGAGATCTGTGTGATTTTCCTTGGGGCTTGCCGGCCGTGGGGAACTAGGCAGGGCAGAAACCCAACAGGCCTGCCCTCATGTTACATGTCTGGGTGCAAAACAAATCTACAAGCGTCCCATAAAGAGCCACAGAATGGTGTCTTGATGGGCTTATTGACAGTGATGGGTCAGCATTTCACAGGGAGGTGCAGAGCAAGTCACACAGGCAGATGGCCCAGTGTGTTCTCAACTTCCAGCCAGTGCTTCCTCCTTAACACCAGACGTCCCAGCTCCAGGGTCTCCATTCCCAACAGCCTCACCCACTACGATAAGCACCCTTGTTCTCCATCAAACCTTTTACTCCTTCCTCTATAGCTTTAGACTAGCGCAAGGCCCTGACACAGACTCCCCACACTGAGAAAACCGTGAAGGAGGGAAAAACTTTGGAGTGACTTTTTAGCCTGTTCCCCCAGCAAGGCCCTTTCTGTTTGCATAGTTGAAGCTGCATAATAGTTTTAATGCAGCCCCAGTGAGGTATCTATTCCAAGATGCCTGGCCCCTTCTTCCAAGCAAAGCTGGGTAGCTCGTGTCTGGATTCTAACAGGGAAGGAAACCAAATCTATGATTCTGAGAGCCATGAGTACACTTTTATTTCAGATAAGGTGTTTCAGTTTTGATTCTATACAGGTTATCAATTTTTCCAAAAATTCTAATCAAAGTACTTCTGAAGAGACACAGAAGGCATTTCAGAGCCACCACAGTATGGCACCAAGCAGTTCTCAGCTCCAGTGTTGCGTCTGGAGGCAGAAACACAGGCTTTGGGAGCTGCTCTGGGTCAGCTGTGGTGTCCTAGTGAGGCTGGCAACTCCTGACTCTCAGCTCCTCACTTCAGAAGTTAGGGTGCCAGGGAGGATCAAGGGATGGAGAACATGAAGAACCCTACAGAAGCTTACCTTCTGTCCTGGCATTAATCATTCTTTCCTTAGTAACTGAAGTGAAGCCAGTAGTAATTCTGTGACCACCTAGCAGTTGTGTGCTAAGGCTCTGTGTTAAAATCCTGACTTAGCCACTTCCCAGCCGGCTGAGTCTAACAGCCTCCTTGACTTTTTTTAATATTTATTTATTTATTATGTATACAATATTATGTGTATATATATATGTGTGTGTGTGTGTGTATGACTGCAGGCCAGAAGAGGGCACCAGAACTCATTACAGATGGTTATGAGCCACCATGTGGTTGCTGGGAATTGAACTCAGGACCTTTGGAAGAGCAGGCAATGCTCTTAACCTCTGAGCCATCTCTCCAGCCCCCCTCCTTGAATTTTTGACGTCTACCAGTAAAGTGGGGCTATTAACAGCAGTAAATATTAACAGCATTTAAGAAATGACTTACTCAAACACGTAAAGTATTTATTGTCCTGAACAAGGGACCACTCCTACGCTTAGCTGCTATTGTGTCTAGGCCAATACACTCCTCTTTTTCATGGTCATGGCCTTTTACTCATTCACTCTTGACCAGTTATTTAGCAAAAACTTTCTGAGCTCCTGACATGTTCTAAAAGCACCCCACTTGTTATTTCTTTGCATTTTTAATTGTTTCACATGCACACTGCTCAACAAAAATGATCCTGCACAGCTCAAGAATAATGCCTTGAATACAAAGACAGTGCCAAGCATTCATGTATTCACTAAAATTTACTTACTTGCTCATTTAAAAACAAAAACAATGCATGTGTGTATACCCTATGATATGTAGGCATGCTGTTAAGCAGAATCTAGGATACTGAAAAAAAACAAAACAAAACAAAACACGTGTTTGAGTAAGTCATTCCCTTAAATGCTGTTAATATTTAATGCTGTGCTTTCTCTGTAGAAGTGATAGGCTAGTGGAGCAGTCAATCAAACAGACAGAGTATCAGAAATCAGGGTGGTCAGGAGGAGTAGAGGATGCTGAGGGAGCTCAGAAGAGGGCTAACCCTGAAAACACCTCATTGAAGAAAGACACTGCAGCACTGGCTAAGCCGAAGCAGGAGGACGCATGCTCCAGGCACAGTGAAGAGCATGAGGAAGAACAGTGTGATCTGAGACAGGTGGGCCCAAGAACAGAGACCTACCGATCCAGGGCGCCACTTGTGGGCATGCTGCGTGCAAAGCCACGGACCCCAGTCTGCTGGAAATATGGAATGCTGAAGATGTTGGCAGCGATGACGGCCACAGAGTCAGAAGGGTTCACAAAGAACCCATGCTTGCCTAGAATCATGTTCCGATCCTTTGGAAGAAGAGAGACTCAAAGTAAGACCTTTTAATCAAATG
Organism: Ellobius talpinus; assembly: GCA_001685095.1. Taxonomy (NCBI): domain Eukaryota; kingdom Metazoa; phylum Chordata; class Mammalia; order Rodentia; family Cricetidae; genus Ellobius; species Ellobius talpinus. The sequence continues at coordinate 2,578 of LOJH01007276.1, forward strand.
GTAAACAAAAGCAAACAATCATCCGCGAAGTGCTAGAAAATTCAAAATGGACCCTATACTCACACTGGGCTTTAAACACTGGACTGTTAGTGGATTTGTACAGCGCCGCCGTTTGACCAAAGGCACCTCCGTGCTCAAAAGTTAAAACTGGTTTCAATTAAAGTGCAAGCACAACCCCCCCCCCTTTGAGCTAAACTCTCTGTTCTCCCTCCAGGGGCCCACTAACTTTAACCTCCTAGACCTTTCCAAACTCTGGAACCAATCACATCTCTCCCAGAGGAGGGGAAAGGATGTACACGAGAGGAAATGTTGGCTGCTGACGCGGTTTGACAGGTCTACTGGGCATCCTTTGAGGAACAAAGGCCGAGTTCTTCAAGGCAGGACTGCTAAATCATGGCTCCCCCCATTTGATACTGGAACCCAAGAAGAAAGGCTGCCACCTTCACTGCTTCCGAGGTGCCTCATAAGCAGCTGCACTTGAGCACCCGAGAACGTGGGGGAAATACCAGCCCAACGGCAGCCCATGCTGCACTAGAAGATGCACTGTGACACGGTACCTGCTGGGAGCCCCTTTCATTTCCCTAAATCTTGATATTAGGAAATTAGTTTTCAGGAAGCCATGACTTGTAGCTGGTAAAACAACAAAAATAAAAACTCAGCGTGATAAACAGAGCACTTGCTGTCTACGACACACCTAAGACATAATCATCTTTGTTTTCACACGGTCACCAAGCTAAGGAGCAATTTATACACAAAATTTTCATTGTAAAGAAAGGGTAAAATGGTAATCCTTTTAACATAATCATTATATTGGCTCTAAATAGTTTCACTATCCAGCTAGCATGAATGCATGGGTATATTACACGCTGAAAACCTTCTTTCTCTAGAGGCTAGATGACTAACCAGGGGCTGGCTGAGACCTACCTTAGGACAAGTATCTAGGACTTCAACAGCTTATGAAGCATAGTCATTAAATCCTAACTGGGCCTAAGCCCTCCTACTCAGCAAATTTGAGTGCCTGAAATTAAATGCATTGGTTACATTAAAACTCTTGTTTCTGCTCAAGGGGGTCTTTCACTTATTGGGCCTTGGCTTCTGGCACAATAAGAGGCCCTAGAGAGCCACTCACCAGGCTCCTGTGGCCCAGGCGGAAACTGTTCATTTCCCCCCAACATCTACAAGGTCCAGCTTGGGTGAGGATTCATTTAAATGTACTTATACTCACCCCATCACCATCAAAGGCAGCCCCAAAATCATGTTCTCCTGACTTCATGGTCTCCACAAGGTCAGCAGCGTAGGTGAGGTTGGGGTCAGGGTGGTGGCCTCCAAAGTCCTCCAGGGGAACGCAGTTCACCGCAGAGTTTGCGGGGGCACCAAGCTCCTCACAGAGGATCTTCTTTACATACGGCCCCACAACTGTAAAAAATTAAAGTAGGAATAGTCAAAATATCAAACTGACTAAAGCATTTGAAGGTTGAACAGGCTTTGGGGCTAAGAATAGTGCAGACAGCTTCAAACCTTTCTCACGTAGGAGGAAGTAGACTTGTTCTGTTAAAACCAGGAGGGCAACAAGGACCCAACAGAAGGCTGGAGCTCAGCAGGAGAAGACTTTGTAAGGGAGGTCTGCAGTGCTTCAGGAAGCTCCGACCCACTGTCAGGTCTCAGACCCACGAAAGGGCTCGGGCACAGGCACTCTTCCCCAGCTACACAGACAAGTGCGTGGGTTCCACACCCCTGCCACTCAGATACGTTACAGTTTTGAACTTTGCAGAATAGGCAGAAAACCTAGTCATGAATTTTCATGTTCTATATATGGGAAAGCCTCACGGCTTCAGTTCATAGATGTGGTTGTCTCTCCTGGCCCGGTCAAACAGCCCACAGAGGAAGAAGATGGTGTGGGAGCTACACATCCTGTTGCTGCTGAAGTTAATCCTTAGCTTGAACTTGGCCTCAGCTAAGAGAAGGAGTATGCGGACACAGGTGGGTGGGGGTGGGGCTTAGAACATATCCCACAGGGCACTAGCAAGCAAATGGCACCCTTCAGAGCATATGTGGGTGCATAAGAAGAATGTGACTGACCGACCGAGGGACAGAGAAGCATCCACAACAGCTGCATGGGACTCAAAGGCCAGGGCTTCCTGTGAAAACACTGACCTTCACAGCAGCTTACCAAGAGGGACAGCTCTACTGTTCTGAACGCCTACCGTGAGATTTTTAACTGTGAATATGGGTCTGAAATAGTTGTGAACTAGCTCTGTCTAAGCCACTGGAGGTTTAAGAAGAGGGTTGTAAAGGCATCAAGGCACACACAGCAGAGAGTAACCCCCCATCTTTGCAGATCCACAAGTCTGTACCTCCATGCATGGCGTCTATGCGGATCTTCAGTCGGTTAGGACCGGACAGTAGCTCCTTTAGTGCACTGAAATCAAAGATGTTTCTCAGCATTGTGGCATAGGCCTCCACCGAGTCCACAATCTCCACTGTGAGAATATTAAAAGGAAAAACAAAACATATCCAGACATATTATACTCCAAACTAATCCACCTGCAGTAACCATTCAAAAGGGCAACTGTGACAGCTGCTACATGTCATCTTATACACACTAACAATTTTCTTCGGACATAAATGTTACTCATATATTTTATAGGCAAAGAAACTCAAGGTTTGAAAGTCAGAACTTGCACAGCTAGGGTAGGACACTTGAATTCCCAGCAGAGGCTAGATGAACTCTGCTATGTTGCCTCTCATATCCCTACACATCCCCCAAACCATTTCTATTTTGCCATCATGGATGACAGAAAAGATAATGTCATCTTTTCAATTTTACTTTCCAAGGTTCAGTAAAAGGGAGAAGAACCCTCAATGAGCCACTTTCTGCATATACTACTAGTGGCTAAAACTAGAATTATCTTTGCTCAGGAATTCTGGATATTTTCAATGCATGAGGAGTCTATGGACCTCTCTAGTGGTGGCTTCCAAACCCTAAGAACATGTGGCACTTTGAGTTTATTGCAGTACAACTGTCAGCCCCTGGTGCGCTCCCTAAAGTTGTTTGAGTTTATTGAAGTACAGCTGTCAGCCCCTGGTGTACCCCCTAAAGTTGTTTGTGTTTATTGAGGTACAGCTGGCAGCCCTAGATGCACCTTCTAAAGTTGTCCTGTGGAAAAAAGACAAGCTGAGCTAGGTCAAATACACAGAGGTAACTCTCTCATCGTCTTCTTAATATGAACTTACATATGTTTACTTCATAGATCACTGCAATACCTTGACATTCAACAACAAAATGTGACCCATGGCTGCCTTTTTGGGGAGTTTCACGTAACCCAAACACATGGTCTGATCGATTCGACTGAATGTCAGGGATTGGGGAAAAACTGAAAAGCCAGGCTTGAGCACCATTCACAGAGTCTGAATGCTGGTTTTACGGCTCACTGACTAGTGCGAGCCTGTTTCCTGATCCCTCTCTGCTTTTGCTTCTTTCTCTGCTGACAGTCTGAGGGATAGTGCTGGCCTCACAGGATGGCTATGAGAATAAAATGGAACAATGCACAAAAGCAAATATAGGAGAAGCACGACAAGATCAATCAGACAGGTCTCTAGTCTAGTTATGGAAACTGAGATCCAGAGAGTTGGAAAGGAATCACCCAAAGTCATACAGCCCACCACTCACACAGCTAATGCCCAGCTCTCTACACTCCCCCAAACAAACTCCAGACCTCCTAAGTAGTTAATCCATGCAAAGTTCATGGCCCACCATTTCCCAAAGCTGAAGACCCATTCTCACAAAACCTCAAGAACGAAACTACTCAAGCTGGAAACAGGAATGTGGAGGGAGAGAAGAGTAACACGCTTGCGAGGAAGGGCAGGAGACAAGGAAGGTAAACCTGCCTGTGAAGGGCTTGAACTTGTTTTCCAGGTCAAACTGCTGCTTTCCCAGAACACTGAGGTCTACCTTCAAGTCAGGACAAATGGCATATTCTTCGATTGTCTTGCTGATTTGGAAAATTTTGTCAGTGATTGCTTCTGGAGCAGGACCTACAAATCAACAAATCGCACAGCAAGCAAAGGTCATCATGTGCAGTTCACGTGAAAACACAGCCTGCCACTCGGCAGTTCCTTTCCCCTAACACACTTCCACCGAATCACAAAGCATCAGGACTCTCTTTCCAGGAGATTTTGAGTTATAGGCTCACTATACAGTTTATATTGGCCTTGAAATCACAATTCTTCTGTCTCGGTCTTCTATATGCTAGGATTGCAGGCGTGTGTCAGTTAATAGCAATTAGAATTTTCTAAAAGAAAATCCCATCTTAGTTGCAATACATGTATGGTTCCTCTGACAAGGAAGACACAGTAGAGTTAAGAAGCACTTTGCCATCTCTGAAGGGAAGCAAAGCCCCTTCTTAAGGTAAGAATCAGAGCCCAAGCCTTCCAGTATTTTGGGTACTAGCTAGCTTATCCAACTGAATATCTGACTGTCCTCAAAATGACAGAACACTCACCGCCATTAGAAATATTGAATTTAATCCCAAAATCTCCGTTGGGCCCTCCTGGATTGTGGCTGGCCGTCAGAATGATCCCACCAATGGCTTTGATTTTTCGGATGATGCAGGACACAGCAGGAGTGGAGAGGATGCCATTCTGTCCAATAACCAGACGACCAATCTAGGAAAAGAAATACAGAAAATATAAATCCAAAGCTACCACAAAAAAAATGTCAGGGCAAGAAGAAAATGGACGCTGAAAACACTGTTGGACCAGCAAAGATATTTTCTTAAAAAAACATCAAAAAAACCCATCAGCATATTGCATGTCTCTATGACATTACTGAGATAGGACCAAAGCTATTGAACAAAGCCGTTTCTTTTTCTTTCATTCTTCTTTTGTAGCTTTGGAGTAGTGTGTTAAGGTAAGGGTATGGGAAGAAAATATAGTGCACGTGTAATAGTCTGTCCAGGTCAGGATCTCAGTGTGGATGGACTGAAGGATTGTGAGAAAACCTGCATTTTTATCCAACTCCACCCTATTTTCAGTCAACAATGAGAAAAAGAACACAGGCTTAACTAGTTAAAGGCATTCTAACCTAAGACAAGGCTTTGCAAGACCTTTAAAAAGCAGAAAGATTGTACACGATGTCAAAATGCATCTTACAAATTTATCTTTGCAACCATGCTTGGCTTTTTCAAATAGGATTCCTCGATATATATCGTGTTAGGGTACAGACCATTACCTCCTGAGCCTACAACAAGAATAAGATGGCTGCTGAGGAAACTGGTTGGACCCATCCACGTGGAAGGGACACAGGACTTCCGCCTCGTTCCCAGCTCACTTTCCTGCATCTTGCACTTCTTATCAGCCCAGCTCTTGAAACTCCTCCTGATAAAATGAAGCCTGTTTCAACAAGTCCCAAGTTGGAAAGACGTCAGGTCAGCTACTGTGACTTCCCTGGGGGAGGTGGCACTGCTGTATTCTGTATTAAAAATACTTAGAACACAGGGAGTTTGTGCCTGATCTCTTCACTGTTCTGAAAGAAGAAAGGATTAGGAATGTCTTTTAATTTTCCATTAGGTGCATTTGTTTTTTGATAGTGGAGATGACTTGGTAATAGAAGATACATTTTCTTTTTTAAATTTTATTTTTATTTTGAATTGTGTATGTGTGTGTGCATGCCTGTGTGGGGGTGTGCACACAAATGCAGATGCACACAGAACCCAGAGGTGCTAGGAGGCTACTATGAGTTGCCCAATACGGGTGCTGGGAACCTATCACGGGTCCTCGGCAAGAGAGATACACACTCTTAAGCACTAAGCCATCCCTCTAGTCCAGAAGATGTATTTCTAATGTGAAAATGCCCCCCAAGAAACCTGGACTCACTGGAGAATATGTAAGGAAGCCTTAACTTCGTGAGTCCCATCTGCACTTACAACATGTCACTCAAAACTTGACATCCTTATGATGCACCCCATTACCAAACTCCTTACAGAGAGCACCTCTTTTGCCTCACCTCCATTAATTCTCACGTCTTTAACTAAGAGGAGCTGGTAGACAGTATGACTACTGCATCCCATGGAACTTTTGGTCCCAAAGCTGTCCCAATCCCAACATCTCTTCCTTCTGGTAAGTACTCATGGGAAAGAACTACAGCCAGAGCTGGACTAACGACAGGAGCATGTCACATAGCAAGCTAGCTGTGTCGGGGAAAGGGGATGGGGGTGCGAATATCTTGCCCCTCCAGGGATTTCTTCATGTGACTATTCTAGAAATAAAGCCAGAAATCAGGTAATTTTAGATTTCTCTAAGAGGAACTTAGGAGTCATGATTTAAGAGTCATTGAGTCATCTGAAATGGTTTCTTTGCAGTGAACACACGACCTTTCACTTCAATTTTCTATGTATTTGGTTTGGAAGGAAGGGCTGACAAAGAGTAAGCTAAACCACACAAACCACCCTTCATTCTACCAGTTCTTAAGCTGAGATCGGTGGTCAGCCAGGACTGCTTCTCTCTTGACAGATGAAGGCTCTAAAGCAGGCTCCTGTGGACTGCCTCGGCCTGACTAGGGAAAGCAATGCCCTACCCTCATCCTTAAAGATGCCTGTGCCACTGCAACCACCCCTCACTCCACCTCCTACCAACCCCTCCTGGCTCCACCAGGCTGAATCCCACCATGATGCTCATCCGCCTGATCTTCAAACACAACTCTGTCCTTCTGCTAAAAACAGATCCCTATTGTACACAATCCCCCAAACCGCCCTCCCCAGGCATTCATCCCTGAAGACTGGGAAGCAGGACTCAGATGCTCACACACCGATGTTTGTAGCAGCATCACTCACAACAACCAAAGGAAAAGAGAACCCAAACATTCTGCATGAGAAGAAAGAACAGATACCCAATGCACTGCAAAAAATGGAGTGTTATTCAGCCTTGAAATAGAAATCAGATTGAAGAGTGTTACACAGTGAATGAGTGGGTGGGAGAGTGAAGAAGTAGGGACAAAGCAGATTACAAAGAAGGAATTCCTGTCACATTACAATATGGTTGAGCCCTGAGGATGTCACACAGACAGAGAGATAAGGCATGATTCCACTTGCATGAGGTATCCAAATCATCAAAACCACAGAAACAGATAGGAGAATGGAGGCTGCTGGGGGCTGGGGGGTAGGTGAAGAAATAAGGAGCTCCCAGTGGGCACAGACAAAGATGAGAACATTCTAGAGATGCGCTGCAGCAACGGAATTCAGCTAACTCTACCAAACCACACAACTGAAATGGCTGTGCCAATGGATGATGCTATGTTTTAAACTGCAATTACATTGCTGTTTAAAACTGATTACTGTATTCAAAGGTGGCATTGCTACCTATACACTGGGAAATGATTGGAAGAGCATTTGTAGGACCAACATTCATTTTTTATTTTCTATTTTGAGACAGCGTTTTGCTATATACATCCCAGTCTAGCCTCAAACTCACAATCATTCGCTGTAGCCTCCCAAGTGCTGATATTACAGGACTAGACAAGCATGCCTGGCTAGAACTCTTTTTAAAACTCAAGGAGAAGGGAATGAAATTCAGAACCATGCTCAGGCATAACAAGTCTTGGAAATGTTATGTTAAGTGAAATAGACCAGGCACAAAAAGACAAGTACTGGACATTACTTACATGAGGGATCTAGAACAGGCAAGTGTAGAGGCAGAAGGTAGCATCAGAGCTACCCGTAGCTGGAGAAAGCAGGTGTGAGAGCGACTCTGTAATGAGTGTGGAGTTTCTGTTTGGGGTGATGAAAAAGTTCTGGTGATGGATAATGATGGTAGCACAGCATTATAAATACCACTGGAAATGCTTAAAATGATAAATCTAATGTTGCATGCTACCTTCCCTAGTAAAGGGAAAACACAGCTTGGTGGTCATGTTTCATTAAAAAGGAGGAGGAGGAAGATAGCCCCCTCCCTGTTTTCTTTGTCCTGCTAGCTACAAGCATAGTCCTTCTTTTAACCTCTGACCTTTCTCCAAGTTCTAAGCTCTGGGCACAAAATAAGACACCAACAGTCTACATGGGGCCCACCAAAAACTCATCTTGTGCATGAAAATGTCCAGTAAAAGTAGACAGCTCCATGCAAATGAGAACCAAAAAACTTGCTAATGAAGCCTAATTACTTTCTATACTTCACAGATGCACCAGATAGAGAAAGAAATATATAGACGCACCAGTACACAGAAAGGGAAAGATGACAGGCTCCATTTAGCTCCATATCCTAAGAAGTCATCCACAAACCAGTCGTGAGGGTGGGGGATGGCTACTGACAATGGTGAGCAATGCTGTCCTCTGCTAAAATCCACAGTAATAACTATCTTTCCTTTAGATTTCCTGCATCCTACCACCACCGGAGATGTTAAAGCCATCAGAATGTGGGCTATGTTAGAAAAAGAAGAAACTAAGCAAGGTCTTTAGACTCTCACGGTTTCTATCAGACTGAAGTACTTTATCGGTCCACTAAACGTCTTTAAAGCAATTCAGCCAGCATGACTGCTTTCAATGCAATGCTATTTTTAATAAGGAATGTCCCTGAAAATATTGCTCAAGCTGCCACAGCCTTAACAAATAGGCAGTTACCATACTTAATCAATTATTATCTCTGAAATGTATTATTTAGCAAACCTTCAGACAATCAGAGATAGTCTGTAGGTCTGCCTGAATTACGCACCCCCAACACCTCTTCCCCATCTTTCAGCTCCACTCAAAAAAAACTTTAATGAAGCCAAATCTATCAGAGCAAAGGGGACAGTGTACCAGATCCACTCAACAACCTAGATATATGGAGAAATAATGTTCCATTCGTCCCTCTCAAAAGATTAAAGCATCTTTAATACCATTCCCTGTGCAGCACTCCTCAAAGATGAAATTTACGGCATGTCACATTTTATCTTAAAAATGTGTGTGCTTCATAATAATTTCATATTTGAGTTCTTTATCAGCAATTTTTACATGACAGGAATTCAGATTCTGAACCTGAGGGTTAAAGGAAACCCACACTGTAGATTAGTTGGTAACACATCTATGTTTACTCTGGTGGCTTTGCCTTCTGTTATTGTTTGCTCTTGCCAACACCTACTTGGCACAGTACTAAAACAGTCCGACAATGAATGCCCAGCACATTTGACTGCAGTGCTAAGTGGTATGTGCTTCAGACCAGAATTTCTTCAATAAAACAGTACAACAAACTTTAAAGTTTGTAGCTAGTAAAGGAATGTGTGCCCCAAATTTTAGCTAAGTATCATTTAAAGCATCCCCTACCCCCACCCCCACAAATTGGTTTTGGGCCCCCAGAGGGATCTGTAGAACAAAACAGCAATGTCCTGATATACACCTTCCTGTAGGAGTGGGCTGGAGAGCTGCTCCACTACCAAGACCAGTGTTTTCATCATTTTACTTCTAACGTGCTTCACCTGGCCCATGTGTACCCATGATGCAGCACTCTGGCAGAGCCTATTACATCACTGCCGTCCAGGAGCTGTTAGCTCCACCCTGCTGCACAAACCCAGCCTCACACAGGACTTCTTTATGTCTGAGGTCATCATAAGCAGACCATCTGGAACGGTCCTCCCTGAAGGCTCACACCTAACCTCCAATCCACACCCCAAATCCCTACCCTGAGCACTTTTACATGACTACCAAGATCCACAAACAACGGCATGCCGTGCCTTTGTTTTCCTGTTTGACAAATGACTGAACTTCAACAAAGAAGCCTTTGAACACACAGTAAGCCCTCCTCTTGCCACCATTCGTGACAGCTCTCCTTGGACATGGGCAGTTCTAGAGACTAGCTAGAAAGCACTCACAAAAGCTTACATGTCTACAAATCACCAGGCACTTTCCAAGCTACCGAACTAAGAACAACACGTACGAAGATGAACTTGATTCCCAGATCCCCAGTCACTGCTGTAATTCTGGAGTATTTTCACAACATTCGCTCTTGGAGGTCACAATGAAACGAAGTGGGTGTTAGACTGAGGTGTAGATCATATACACCTCTACTCAAATATGAGTATTTCTGCAGAATTGAAAAGTTACTTGGAAGACAAAGCAATACTTATTGTATACCAACCCCATTGGCAGCTGCCATCTGCACTATTGTTTCTGTTGCTGACTTATTAAAATACCGCCCGTCTCCACCGACCACCAGTGATGATCCCTGGCGATCTTTTAGGTCTATGGAAAAGAATATGCTCTGGATGAAATTCTCCAGATAGCAAGGCTTTGCCTCAAAGCAGTAGGTGGTCTTCCGTAATCCACTTGTTCCCAGCTTCTGGTCATGGTAAGGAGCTGTGGCAAAAGTCAGCAGCGGGAGGGGACCCTCTTCTGTCTTCCTGTGTGTCCCAGAAATCCATTCTCCAAAGTCACTCATCTTTCATAACCAGCACTTGGCTCTGGAAGGGTATCCAGAAAGTAGCTGACGGTCCCCCAAGTTGTCTATCCGACTTGACTGCCACAGTGTCCTCCGAAAAAATACACAATATTTTCCTGACCATCACTCTCAGTGAGAAAACCTGGTTAATTCCCTATGGTGGCTGTCTCCTGAGAAAAAGTTATGGGTCACACACCCACCCATACCCCCACACAAAGCAGATCTTCAAAGTCGTTCAGATGGAGATCCGTCTGCCCACACAATGAAGCTGAACACCCTTCAATTATTTTTGCCTCCCCTCCCTATTAGGGCAGGACGCTCCTGAGTACGGCAGCAGATTTTGGTTTCAGACACCAGACAGCTGCCAGCCTACTCTTGAAGCCAAGGGTAAGATGGAATAACTGCAGTCCCTCAGCGCAGGTTAGGACAAGATACTTGGTGTGGCTCTCTCTATTCCTGCTGCCCATTGAGCTGGAGCCTCTGGGCCATCTGCAGCTAAAGTTGCTTGGAGCCACTGAGCAAATTAAAGGTCAAGCTTAAAATGGAAGAGTGGGATGGGTCTCTTCGTGTCACTGCCGTGCCGTTGCCCACAGGATTATGTCCTTCCCATGTGCAGCCCCAGGTGGAAGGGAATAATCACAGAACAGATTTGCTCACTGGCCTCTAAGAAGTTAACCAAATAGGGCTGGAGAACAGCATAGTGGTAGTGGGAACGCACTTCAGCATGTGGGAGGCCTAGGGGTCATCTCCAGCATTGGGGGTAAGAATAATTTAATAAGAGTATCCACTGGTTCCCTTAAATTTATAGAAAAATGACTCCAAGGATCTACCAAATTCTTGAGAAGTTCAGAACAATGAGGGGTTGAGGGGCTGATATATGTATTTTCCTAAGTGTATGAGGCTGGACCAGTTACTAGCAATTAAACAAGTATTAAGACAATAAGATTAATTTTTTAAATAAGGTCTCAATCTGTAGTTCAGACTGGACTTGAACTTGTCATGCAGCTCACACAGGTATAGAACTTGAAATCTTTTTTTAAGCCAGGTACAGTGACACATGCTTACTTTTTAAAAAGATTTTTATTTTATATATAGTTTTGCCTCCACGTATGCCTGCATTCCAGAAGAGGGCACCAGATCTCACTATAGATGGTTGTGAGCCACCATGTGGTTG
>LOJH01007276.1:14228-31227 GCA_001685095.1 Ellobius talpinus
AATTGAACTCAGGACCTCTGGAAGAGCAGCCAGTGTTCTTAACCTCTAAGCCATATTTCCAGTCCCGGAACTTGAAATCTTGCTGGTCTCTGCCTCCCAACTGCTGAGACAAAGGCACATGACACCATGCCTGGTATAAACCGACTTTACTCTCAAGAAAACATTTTTAAATTTAAAATTTTTCTTTATGTGTGTATATGTATGTCTGGGTGCACATATAGAGGTCAGAAGATGAGCAGGGATGCCCTGGAGCTGGAGTTCCAGGCAGCTGCAAAGTGTGACCATGGTGTGGGTGATAGGACCCAAACTCAAGTCTTCTGGAAGAACAGTGCCCACTCTTAACTGCCACACCATCTCTCCAGCCCCCTTAAGAAAAATTTTTAGTAAGCAAATTGTCTTTTGCTTGAAGAACCTACAATGTTTTAGAACATTTTACCTGAACAAATTTAGTACCTAATCTCCTCTAACCCCTGAGTTTTTCTTAACAATCTATTTAAATACATACATGTGTGTTTCTTATCTGGGTCAGCAGAAGTTACCAATCAAGAAGCTATATCATCAAAGTTTTGAACTTGTTACAGATGTTAAAACTAAACCAGGACTGGTCAGCATGTCTGAGGAGTCTGGTAGGAATCGGGAAGTCAGGGTGAGAAGGGAGCCGTGGCTTACCACCTTTGAAAAACAATGCATTTTCTGCTAGAGTGCTAACTGGAGAGCGACAGCAGCCAAGCTCTGGGGGCAGGAGTGGTCTTGTGCCCTGAGGATTGTCCAGACAGGACCAGCAGAGCTAACGGGCTCATGGTTGAAAAGCAGTCTCCTGACACAGGAGCCTGGTCCCCCTCACATAAGAAACGAGGTCACACTCATCAGCCGCTGACACCTCAAGTACCACTGTGTCTGCTGGACAACACGCTCACACGATAGAGCAGTCTGCACAGCAGCCCAGACCAGCTCGAGCCTGTTTCTGCTCCAGGTCCCACAGAGCTAGCAGCTTTCCAAGTTACTTGGTACATGGGCCAGACTAACACACCCCAGTGGGGAATGTGCTGCCTCCAGAATCCAAACAGGCTTCTTTCTCGGTGGTGGGAGGGGCTGCTGCTGCAGGAACTTTTCCTTCACCTTAGAAGGAAGGCCTCTGCATACCCTACACCACTGGGTGCTCAGAGAGTTCACTGACGTGGAAGGCCCTTGAATTTTGGTTGGACTTATTTCCCATCCTCTGATGTGTATATGTGTTACCAACAATCCAAAGTGGCCGCTACCTCTTGCTCACTTCGTCTGATCAGCATAAGGTCATCAATATAGTGAGCCAGTGTGATATTTAGTGGAAGAGACAGATGAAAAAGATCCCTTTAACTAAGTTATGACACAGGGCTGGAGAGTTAGTACCCCTGAGGCAAACTGTAAAGGTATAACACTGGCCTTGCCAACTGAAAACAAAGAGAAAGGAAGTCATGAGATGTGGAACATGAGGCACATGTATTAGGCTGAGAACCAGAGAGCCAAAACCCAACCACTTTTTAATAGCTTATTTAGGTGCTTTAAAAATTGAAATTCTTTGAACTTAATTTTACAAGCAAGCTTACTGTATTTGTGCCTGTATACCAAAACTTTCTTTTTTACTTATTACAAGTAGATTTTTTTAATTCATCTATTTTAAGTTCTGTGCCAAATTCCCCTTCATTTCTTATAGCCTTGCAGATTAGACCAACATATGTGTCTTGGTATATGCAACCAGAGAGTTAGATTTATGAAATGTTAGTCCAGGGACTTCTTCACTGGACTAACAGAGCAGTCACCCAAGGCACCGAAGCCCTCCTAATAAGATCTTGGTGTCCCAGGGCACATTCAGAAGCACACAGGCATACCCACCTAGGCTCTCTGCCCACCTAGCACATTATACTCCAGAATGTTCTCAGTTCCTGCTGGGCCACTTGAAGTGAAGTGCTTTCTGAAGCTGGGATTACAAAAGTCTAAGTTTAGGCGTCTGCGCATGCCCAGTCTGGTATCTACCAATATGCAAAAGGAAACCTGAAGAACACATGGTAGATGTTGACTGCAGAAAGCTTCTACAGTAGGAAGAGGGAGGGAAAGAGGGAGGGAGGGAGAGAGGACGAACAAGTTGTAATTTTATGGACACCATAGAACTCAACCTCATATAAAAACATTACCAGAAGCAGCAATGCTAGACGGACTGTGAAGTGGGATAAAAAGGAAGAGGCATTAAAAACATTAAGCTTCCTGAGCCGCCTGGCCTAAGTGGAGCAGCTATTAGGAAACTCATCTGTTTTAGCTCTCCAGCAAAGGTTGAACTTCATCTTCAGAAACGCTACTGTCGAGCAGAGCGGACCCAATTTGGCCTAATGAATTCGCCTGCATTGCCAGTACTCCTTCACAATGACACAGATTACATTTAGACCATATGGGGGATTTAAGGATTGCTCCCTTCAGACAAGGAACTTTCCTACTGGTCTTGGGCCCAATCAATTTCACAATGGGCAGAGTTATGAACCCCTTCACTCCTGGCCTCCCAAAAATTCAGATTCCTTTCTCAATAGTAAGCTGATAATCTCTCTCTCTCTCTCTCTCTCTCTCTCTCTCTCTCTCTCTCTCACCTTCCTTTTCCCCTCTCTTTCCCCGCCTCTTTCTTTTCATTAACACATCCTCACTGGACAGCTAACTACTATGTCTATGCCCCAGACAAGTACTGGACCTAGGGCTCAAGTGGGTTCATGTTTCTCCCATACACAGAATTCAGCTTTAGAAAATGTCACAGAAATGGGCCTAAAGGACAGAAATGCTAACCCTGACTCAGGTGCAAAGCCTAGGAAGGCTCATTCAGCTAAATACTCATTCAGCTAAAAGTAGCATGGTGTACCCAACTATTGGCCCATAGCTGTCTACTCTTGCCATGATCCAAAATGCATACCACTAAGAGCCCAGAGTGTTGGTCCACAGTGGTGGGAAAAGCCCATTCATTTCACCAGCCAAACCAGGCTCAGCATTGCAGTATATGAAGTGCACAGGATTAGGATACAGGCACAACCAGGCCTCAAATCTATGACTCTAAATGGCATGAAAGTAAACCCATGAACAGGTAATTTAATTGAATCAAGCCTGCAAAATGCAGCTAGCTCTTAATTGAAATTGAAATGGGTAGTAATCATGAAAGCACCCAGTATTGTACATAACATCCAAGAAGCAGTGAGAAATGGCTAGCCCCCCCCTGCTCCAAGTCTCGGTTAGTGAGATCCTAACACCTGCCTCCCTCACGAGAGCAAAGATCACCACTCTCCTGAACGCTGATGCAAGCCTGTCAACTAGGAAATGATGCAATGATACTATTGTTGTTTTTTTCACATTCTGAGTGGGGGTGGGGAAAGAAACATGGGTTAGTGGGTCTTTGACGGAGAAAAGGCACATCAGGAGGACGCACTCATGGCGTGGTGGCCAATGTGCTACCCTGGGGGAGCATTAATAGGGCTGAGGCCCTGAGCAGTGCCAAAGATGAGCTGGAAACCCCTGGGACAAGACATGGAGTCACATGAGTCACGGAAGGTCACTTTTGTAGGCAGCAGAGAACTGTCAGGAATCAAGGCAGGAAGGGCATGAACCAGTATGCTTTGGGACATGTGACTGGCTAGCAACTGTGCATAAACGAGCACTCAAAAAGATAAACCAGAAGAGATTATCCAAGACTGGTGAATTAAAGCTAGCCAAGGCTAGCCCACCAAGCAAGGCTGGTAAAAAGCATTCCCTCCTTAGCCGGGGCGGCTTTGAAGATCCTTGTGGCTATAATCTGATAAACACTGACCCCCTGCTGGCCTTCAACTTTGAGTCCCTGTGCCAGCCAGAGTCTAGGGGTTTCTGTCCTCCAACAGAAAGAGATTTCCTAAGCAGCTTTCCTCCTGACACCTTCTCCATGGCTGACTATCTGTTCATTCTCTCTCTTCTCTGAGAACTACCCCCTACCCTGCCCAGGACTCCAATCCATGATGACCAGGGGTACAGAGCTGACCCTCAGGCTCTGGACTCTGGAACTGTGTCTTTAAAGTATCCTAATCGGGGCCTGTTAGCCCTTTAATCAGAGATGGGGTGGTGGTTTGAATGAAAATGGTCCCCATAGGTTCATAGGGAGTGGCACTGTTGGGAGGTGTGGCCTTGTCAGAGTGGATGTGACCTTTTTGGAGGAAGTGTGTCTCTTTGGGTGGGCTCTGAGGTTTCAGAGGCTCAAGCCAGGCCCAGTGGCTCACTTGCTCTCCTGCTGTCTATGGATCCAGATATAGAACTCTCAGCTCCCTCTCCAGCACTATGTCTTGCCTGTTTGACACCATGCTTCCCATCATGACAATAATGGGCAAAACCTCTGAACTGTATACCAGCCACAATTAAATGTTTTTCTTTATAACAGTTGCTGTGGTCATGATGTCTCCTCACAGCAACAGAAACCCTAACTAAGAGAGATGAGCAGCTTAAGGAACTAGAGGAGCAAGACCCATCATATCATGAGCAAATCAGTAGAACTGATTTCTGACAGCCAGGTGATACACAAAAATACTCAAAAATTACTAACCTGGCACTAAAAATTACTAACTCTAAGGTAAGAATGACTAAATTTAAGCTAAAAATTACTAACTCTAAGCACTATGGCCTTGACATGTGGAGGGGAAATCAGAAAAGAATCAAAAAAAGGGGAGGGAGCAGAAAATGGGTAAGCCCATTGAACTGTGCAGGGGAATAAATGCTCAGAGACACACTGTGGTATTGGCATTCTGGACCAGGAAGACTCCGCATCCAGATGCCTGGCCAACACACACTACATCCAGCTCACAGCATCACCCTCATTCAACTAGAAAAGTAACTCCTGGTTGCTCTGAGTAAGAGAACGGATAGGTGTTTTTCAGTGGACTTTGTGTGGGAGAGTGTGTGGTGGGAATAAAATCCGTGCCTTGAGCATGCAGGCAAGCAATGAACACTAAGCCACATTCCCAGGCCCTACATTAAAACAAACATTCAGAATTAAGTACAGAATTTCAAAATGTACCTTGTATAAAGATAATAAATCAAATTTACAGTACACGTTGAGTATCTCTTATCCCAAATTCTCTACCAGAAGAGTTTTGGATATCAGATTTCTCTGAATTCTGGAATGTTTGCATGAAAAGAAATGTCTTAGGGATGGAGTCCAGTCTAGGTTAACTCACGTTTTCATATGCATCCTTTGCACACAGCCTGAGGGAAATGCTACATGAAGTTTTTAGTGTGCCTGTGATTTCATTGTGATTTGCCACATGTGTGGTCGTCATGGCTGCTCAGCAGAATCTCACTGGGCACTTACAACCACCTGTATCTCCCCACAGTGTTGCTGGGGCTCTGTGATGCTGCACCTGCTGGCTAGTCTGAGGAGTCTAACTCCATCACTTCCAAGGAAACAGGAAGAGGGGGAGAAGAAACTTTCTCCCCCTCTCCTTTGAGAACTTTTTGGCAGAGGAGAGATCTGTCAAAAGCTGAGGTAAAAGATGCTCACTAGCAACTTGCACTGGAACTGTGTGCTCAGGAGGGAGAACACCGCCAGCAGTGCTACCCTGCAGGGAGGCCATTCTTAGTCAGGGCACTGAACTCAAACTCCAACTTAAAGATGTACTGGGAGTTTACGTTCTTTCTTTATTTTCTTTTTTGTTGTTTGGTTTGGTTATTTTTGAGACAAGGTTTCTCTGTGTATCCCTGACTATCCCTGACTATCCTGGAACTCACCCTGTATACCAACCTGGCCTTGAATTTACAGAGATCCGCCTGCCTCTGGCTCCAGGTTGCTGGGATTAAAGGTGTGTCCCACCACTGACCGGAAGGTATTTTCTAAATAACATATATGTGAGGAAAATAACTGTTTTTATCAAAAATAATTAATATTCAACCATGGAACAACTAATAGGGCTCATATAAAGTTTTAATACAGATCTTTTATTTTCTTTTTTGGTTATTTTTCAAAGAAATTCTCATTTAAGTACCTTACAAGTATTCATGTGGCATTGACAGAAGGACTTTGCACATTCTGGGTATTACCTGGAGTTAAGTATTAAAGTCCCATGATAAAAAGAAGACCAAGTTCCAAAGTTTCCCATCACAAAGAAGCAATAAATGTTAAGGAGCACTGTATGTATGCATTAAAACACCACACTGTGACCATAAGGATAATTATTATGAATCCATTTAAAACATAAGAGACCCCCCACACACACAAAGTCTGGTTACAGAATTGCTTTATTTTCAGATCATTCATGGTTTTGTGTTTCCCTCTTGTGGTGGGAAACAGAAAAAACAGGCAAAATTCACTGTAGCCTGGGGAGCTGGGGTTGTTCTCTCCAGAACTGCTGCCTTGCCCACAACTAGGAGGGTCCCTTTCACCAGGCCCCACAAGACGTGGCAGAACCCCTGGGATTTTTAACATGAAGCAAGAAAGTGTTACTCGGGGACAGCCTCATGCTTACACACAGCTTTGAAAAAAGATGGCTACAAAGAAAGGAAAATGCCTTTCAGGGGAGATCTCTAGGCAGTAAGTGAGGCTCCCCTGAGGCAATTCAAGAAGATAAGGAAAAGCACAGGAAGCGCTTATCACACTGCCTGGCCACGCAGTAACAAAAATCAAGAAGGATCAAGAAGGCCTGACCTCACCCTTCTAACTCATCTCCTGAAGGGAGCCAGGTAGAAGAGAAGCAATGGTTTGTGGGATAAACATAGACTCAACTTCTTTGTTGGCCCAGGCACTGGGGGATGGGCCCACAGAGGTGAGGGAGCAAACATGGAGGAAGGAGAAGGCAAACGGGAGAGGAACATAGAGGAAGAAGGAGTCTGTGGACCAAGCACAGTCTTTGCTCTATCCTGAGGGTGCTGGGTTAGAGCAGCCTGGGACTAACCCTGGTTTTGCCTCTTCTGGCTGGGTACAGTCTCTCTGACCTCCACTTCTTGTTTGTAAAACAGGGACAATGATGCAGCTAACACTGAGGAATCACCATTAACTTGACCAGCCTGGACTACCTGAGTTTGAGGCCAGCGTGGGCTACAAAGAGGTATTGTTTCAACATAAAGCAAACAAATTCCTGGAGGGGGCAGCAGCATCTGTGGTGGTTTGAATGAGAATGACCCCCACAGGCTCATATGGTCTGCAGAACAGAACTATCAGGGAAAGATTAGGAGGTGTGGCCTTGCTGGAGGAGGTGTGCCACTGGGGGTGTGGGCTTTGAGGTTTCAAAAGTCTATGCCATTCCCAGTTATCTTTCTCTGCCTAATACTCATGGATCAGAATGTAAGCTTCAATTACAGCTCCAGCGCCACGCCTTCCTACCTGCTGCCAAGCTTGCCACCATGACGATCACAGACTTACCCTGTGAAACTATAAGTCCCCAATAAACTATTCTAGAACTGCGTTGGTCATGGTGTCTCATCACAGCGATAGAAAAAAAAACACCACAACAACAATAATAATGAAGAAGACAGCATTCTTGAATGACTTCTCTTGGACATAATAGATTAGTGAGCATAAGGCTTAGGGACTTTGAGAACCATCTGCTTTGAGGAAGTCAGTGCAATGGAAGGGGCTCCAATTCTAATTCTTCACAGGTTCTAGTACTTCAGTAGCATTAAGGCACTCAATCTGGCTCCTCACCTATTACACAGCAGCCCAACATCTATTTCTTCCAAGCTGTTGGAATCATATGAACTCACATGAAATGCTTAGCACTGTGACTAATAGTACAAGCAGGCCCTTCCTGCAGACTTAATAACAATCCCATGGTGTGGGTGTTCTCACTACTCCCACATTACAGATGAGGAGATTGAAGTCTGATTGCATTAGGTCAGGCACTAAATCCAATCAGTGGCTGGCATATTTATAAGGAGAGGTGATTTGGAGACAGAGAAAGACACCCCAGGACAGCGGCAGAGAACGGGAGTTATGCTGTAGCACCAAGCGATAGGAGGGGGCAAGGCAGAGTCTTCTCTAGGGTCCTCTAAAGTATGGGCTGGGGATGCCAAGGGAGTGGAAGAGGGCCTGCCTAGCATATGTGAGGAGCTGGGTTTGGAAGGAGGAGAAGGAGGAGGAAAAGTGGAGGAAGAAGAAATAACAGCATACCCTTACGGCCACTACTAGGATTTCAGAATTCCAAGCCTTTAAAACTACCAGGGTGAGTGTCTGTTGTTTTAAGCAACTAAGTGGGATACCTTGTTCTGGAAACCTTGGGAAATCGACATGACAAGTTAGCAGTAATTTCAAATGGCATATCCTATTCTGGAGCAGCTGAGCTTTCTGCGGTAGGGTGGACAGTCTGAGTGAAGACACTCTGGGGTTCCCCCAGCCCCATCCTGTATACCTTTACTTTGCCCCAGGGTGCTTGCTCCTCATCACCAAGTATCAGCCTGGATGGAGGCTCAGGATCTAAAGGTAAGAGTCCTCTCTTGTGAGAAATAAGGAGAGGACATGCATCTCACTGCATCTTACCTCAGTACCTAGAACAGGTTTGCTCAGAGCAGTCAAATTCCTGAGGGACTGAAGTCCCGACATGAGAGCATCAATGCTCTCTGAGACTGCGGTGCATCTTCCTAGAGACGCAAACAATCTCCCCATCTCAGAATGACCACAACTATGAAATTGCTTCCTCTCTACCCCAGACAGTTCGGGCATCAGCAGAGGGCACCCTGCCTGAGAACTGGCATGTGCAGTTTCTAGAGCAAACCAGCCTTGCATAGTAACAACTGAGAACAGTCGAGAAACTTCAGTAGGGAGGGGACGACAACTGGTTGGTCTGTGTGGTTCAGACAGGAAGCTTGCCCTGCTCCCTAGCGGAGCTCCAGAGATCACAGGCAGAAATGGCAAGCGGCCTTCATGGTTCTTTTCTATGTGAGGCAGAAAAACAGCGAACTGGACAGAGAACACCAAAGCAAACTAGAGAAAAAGAGAGTCACAGCAGACATAGTTTCCCACTAGATTTGTCAACAATGTCAGAGAAATTCTGGTATGATGGTATATACCTGAAATACCAGCACTTGGTAGGCAGAGGCAGGGGGACTGTCATGATCAAGGACTATATACCAAGTTCCAGGCCAGCCAAGGCTAGACAGTAAGACTGTGTCTCAAAAACAGTATATGCATATATATATTTATCTATATATTTATATATACATGTCTCAGAGAGACCTGTAGGAAAAACAGCTACATTGTATATCTATTTGCAGTGTGATTTTGCATCTATAAAATATGTAATTTAACTAAGTATGTATATCTATTTGCAGTTTGTTTTCGTACCTGTACTATATGTAATTTAACTAAGTACTCAAGTTTAACTCATTCTATAGTACTAATTTGGACCATGAACCCAAGCTCAGAGACTTGCTCTACTGAAGCATCAGCTGGCATACAGACCTGTTCCATGTCATGGAATCTGTTAGTTAAACAGAGAGCCAAAGCAAACCACCAGAGCTTCAAAGTCACGGGACAAATACTGCAACCAGCCCCACTTAGAAACAGCCTTTCTGGTTTGCTGACCCACGTCTCCAAAACTCTTAAACCCTTCCTTCCCTCAGAGTCATGGAGCAATTCTTGGGCCGGGCTGTAGGTTGGCCTGTGTATGAGATAAATGCTGGGGAGGCGGCAGAGACAGGGAACTGCTTGCTGCCCTCTGTAGGTGGGCATGTACATTCCTACAGCCATCATGAACAACTACATACAGTATAACTATCAACGCTCCTCAAAACACCGTGAGGACAACAGCACGACCCAATCATTCCACTGCTGATTATAAATGCCTTTGGGGGCGGGAATCTCTAGGCAGTAAGGGAGTGATGCTCTCCTGAGGAAATTCAAGAAAATAAGGAAAAGCATACAAAGTTCTTATCACACTGCCTGGCCAAATGGTAACAAAAATCAAGAGGCCTGACCAATCTCATGTTAATTGCCACCACCATTCACCATCAACTGAGTCCACTTGAATGAACAACAGGGAGACTGTCGCGTATGTGCACATGCGTGCACACACAGCCATTATTCAATCATTAAAAAAAGGAAAAGAAAAGAAAAAATTTTCTGTTGTTCATGGCAACATGGATAGAATTGAGTACTCCATATTATCAAGCATTGGGCCTATGCTGGATAATTAAAGACAGAAAACACCCCTCCCACACTGTTCAAGAGAGGTCCCAGGAACAAGAGGACCCATCTGACCACTTCCTACAACTGCCCTCAAATCCTACTGCACAGAGCTGCTATGCAAGCCCAAACACTGCCACTCAGGACAATTCTGCTTACTTTGGGGCTGCCTGCAGTGAACTTCTGAGACGAGACAGCTCAGTGTCAGACCAAGGACATACTGAAAACCTAGTTATTCAGAGTAGGCTCCCCTCCCACCCGGAAAACCTGTGCATGAAGCACGGTACGTGAGAAAACACCAGGGCTCTGAAATATAAAGAATAGCGGTATGGAGCATGGCGGTAGGTCTCTGGCAAACCTGCCAAGAGAAGCAAAGCTGGGAAGGCAGCAGATGACGTCGATGGGTGGGACTTTTAGCAGGTATAAAGTGTCTGCCCTTTCCTACTGAATGCTGACCCTACCCCCAGGAGCCAGTCCACTTACGATTGTGTGTGACTTGTGCGGGCAATTTGCCTATACATCATCTTAGCCCCTAAACTCATGCTATGACATATTTATTTCAAAAATAAGCAAAGAGAAATCAAAGGGCTAGGGCTATAGTTGAATTGTAATGTGCTTGTCTAGTATGCAAAGCTGGGCTTGATCCTTAGCACCTCCCCTCCTCACACAAGGAAAAAGGATTTTTCAAGTAACTTGCCCCAAACAAAAGATTGGATAACAAATAGTATTCTAGGAATCAAACTTGTTTTTTTTTCCGACTCTGAAGTCATGCTACAATAAAATCCTAAGTAAAAAAAAAAGATCTAAATTTATAAAATTTTATTAGTGTGTGAGTGTTTGAATCTACATGTATGCATGTATGGCCCTTTCAAGAGTGTGGCACTCAGAGAACAACTTGCAGGAATCAACCCTCTCCTTCCACCCTGTGAGTCCCAGGGACCAAACTCAGGTCACACAGCTGTTAGCAAGTGCCTTTACCCATGAGCCTCTTCCTCAGTCTGGAGGAAGTAACGATGATAAAGATCACCACGTACTCAGGATGCCCTAAGTCTGTGCTGTTCTAGTTGCCCTTCAGCTCATCTGAGGCGTTATCACGTGGGCTCTGAGAGGTCTGTTTAGGGCAGGAGTGAATCACCCATGGGTGACTTGCCTGAATCAAAAAGTGTGATCTCAAGGACAACCATGTAACTCAAACACTTATGTACTTATTAATCTGTTCAGTTCCCATAATCCTCTTTGTCAGCTATCAGAGCTAACCCCTGTGCACACGTGGGGATGCTGCGTTCTAGGGACACTAAGCAGAGCACGTGGCATTTCACATTAACTGAAAACTACTGTGTGCGCCAAAGTCAACTCCACCTCGCCCTGTGAACTACTTCCTTGTGCAATGCAAAGGGCCACCCAGTGGCCTGTCCTCTCTTTGGCATTATGGCAAAGGCCATCAGTCCATAGGGAAACTGTGCAGGATGAAGCCCTGAAACCTTGCGTATGCTCAAATAGGGCAGTGCTTGCCTCCCATCCCATGCTAGTTGTAGATTAAATGGTGGTCTCTCCTACCCCCAGAACTCTTCACTCCGAACGTGTGATGGATCTTGGATTACCTAGGTGAGCGCTAAATCCAATGACAAGCATCCTATGACCAAAGATGGATGTGGCACAGGGGCAGACTGCACACGTCAGGCCTAGAGTTGAATCCCCACCATTGAAAGCAGGGTGGGAGAGAAGACGGGCTAATGGAGGTGGCCTCGGGAAGTCAGAAGCAGCAACTAGACACATGCCTGGAACACCTGGGCCACCCAAAGAGAAAAGCATCACAGAAGGGGCCTCCTGCTACTATTCTGCTGCTGACATCTTGATTTTAGGCTTCTGGATTCAGGAAATAGATGATGAAGTTTTTTTTCTTAAGCCCTTAGCTTGTGGCCATTTGTCTCAGTCGTCACAGGAAACTAACCGACAGAATAGTTTTTAACTACCCATGGATACGCCGCCTCTCCCGCGAGCACTCCGCCTTACCATCTGGGTTGCACCAGACAACTTGCACAGTAACTGGCACACAGGGCGTCAATGTTTGTCAAATAAATAAGTCCGTGTGTCCCAGGAGGTTGACAGCAATGTTAGACACACTCCTGGAAGCTTCCTATCTGTAGGATGACATTGGCCTGGGTCAGGGAACCAGGGATGCACCTTGAGGCATCACTCACACTGGGCTCAGCCCTCAAATCCAGGGGTGCATGGGTGAGCCTCACAGGGACCAGGGACTGCTGCCTGGCCACGTAAATCTAAGACATACCTATGGCTGGAGACAGGATGAGATATCCATGTAGTAGCTGGTGGCAGACATAGAAGACCCTTTCTTTGTCCCCTCCTCCTCTGTCCTCCAATGGTCTCAGTATTTGAGATCGCTGTAAAACCCTTAGAGTCATGACAATGCTGTTTACTAAACAGTGCGGTGCTATCGGAAGCACCATGGAGCTTCACAAAGGCTGTGCAGCTGCCTCGCACTAACGCTCAAGCCATGTACCACTCCTCTCCACCAGATGTTCCGTGGGGAAGCTGGCAAGGGTAGTGTGTGTGCCAAGCCATTTTCTCATGGGTTTGACCACACGGAGTTGGAGAATAAGTATGACCCCCACCTACAGATGAAGCTCAACCTTCATAGCCAGTCACTCTTACTCCCAGTACCATCTGAGTGTTCTCTACACTTCCTTCCTATTTGCTTCATTTAAAATCCTCCTTAAATTGCTTTTCCTCTTGAGCCACAGAATGAATTTCATGGGGCCATGGAAGGGCCCATAGAGACCTGGAATATAACAGTTTTATTACTACTAAATCAAAGGCCTTCTCTCCCTGTCCTCACCCAGTCATGCTGTCCTAATTCTCTATCCCAGACTCTTTGCTACCAGAGATCAGGTGGGCACGCGCTTAAGACTTGGGTTTCTGGGACAGAGACCTGGTGGGACTCTCTTCTTAATTCTGGTCTTGGTATTTCATCATTTCTTTGTCATGTGTGAACAAATCTTCCCAATGTGCACAGCTGCAAGATGCCTGTGTACTCACCAAAGTGGAAGAGATCTCGTCCAGGTCCCCACAACAGATCACATGAGGTGGTAAGAGAACAGTGCTGTCTCTGTGGCAGAGCATGCAGGAGTGAGACAGCGGGTCCTCAGCGTAAGCTATCTCCTAGGATCCTCTCCACAGGCAGTGTGTGGAGAGTCCACACAGTAACTCACTTCCCACAGCTCTGCCAGAGCATATTCATCTCGGTGCCAGCTCCTTCGGTGGCCTCAGGGAGCAGCAAGATCATTCGCTCTTTTAGGGGAAGCTGTCTTTCCTGTCTGTGGTACTTTCTTTGAAAGTCCTCAGTCATAACAAATTTCATCCTTTGAGAATAAGTTTGAACTTTGGAAAGAGACGAAAAATTGGCTGGAGCCATGTCTAATGAATAAAGTGGGTGTTCAAATCTCATTATATCATTTTAAGTGAAAAATGAAGCCTGACTATAAAATAATGTGACTGCTTTTCCTAGGTGGCCCATAAACCAGTGGCCTGAAAAATAATTCCCACAGAGGCACTTCAAAACGCTCTGAGTACTGGATGCGTGACTGGAGCAAGTGCGCAGTCCCAGAGAGGCCATGTGCCAGGGAACAATACTAACTGTGATGTGGAAGCTCAAACATGTTTGTTAAAAAAGAAATCTGATTGCTCATGCGAATGGGAGTGGGGTGGGGGTAATCTCCTGGAGAGACACTGAAACTAACCCTCCTTTCCTTAACAGCCTCGTCTCCTTTGGACAGGAAGTGACTCACATAGAGCAACGCACTCGTCTGTAACAAGCCTTCACTAGCCCTTACTCCCCTTACAAACAGACACATAAAGTACCATGCCCCAGGCTGGCCTTGCACTCCCATAGACACCTCTTTCCCTGACCATAACCTCTTTGGCATATCAAGCTACCCCATTCATCAGTAAGGTCCTTGAGAATGAGGACATCTCCACAGTGCCTCTAGAGGCCAGGACAGTGAACACCATCACATGGTTACTGCTGCTGTTTGGATCTTGGGTGTCCCCAAAGGCCCATGTGCTAAAATCTTGGTCCCCAGTGTGGTACTGGGGAGGGGAAGTAGAGCCTTCAAGAGAAAGAAACTGAAGAGAGGTCTTTCCATCACTGGGGGCATGCCCTCAGGAGTCTGTGGGACTCCACTTTCTTTCTGCATCTCCTGTCCTTTGATATAAGTTGGTTTGCTCTACCACAGGAACCATGTGCCCTGCCATATGCTGTCTTATCACAACTGTAAGCAGTTAGCCTGCCTGGCCTTAGAGAGAAATCTCTAAAACCTTGAGCCAAAGTCAACATTTTTGCTTTCTAAGTTACTAACTCGGGCACTTTGCTACAGCAACGAGAAGCTGACTAACAGAGACACTAAGTGCACTGCTCTCGACACAAACCTTTGTTTCTGCTTCTCATGAAGCCCCTGAAACTTTACTTTGTAAGTGTAGCTTCCCCTGCCTGGTAACCAAGCTAGATATCAGGTCCACATACAAACATGCAGAGACCTAAAGTAAACTAGCGACTGCCTAGGGCTGACGAAGGCAGGAAGGGTGACTAACTGCTAATTAGTGGGATTGCTTTTAAGGTCAAAGACTAGATTGGGATGCTGGCTGCACAATTCTGAGAATAAACTAAAAAATATTACCAGACACAGTGCCATGTGCCTACAACCCAGCCACTGGAGAGGCTGAAGCATGAGGATCGCTCCTGAGCCCTGGGGTTGGGAGGCCAGCCTGGAAAATACCCCTCACCCCAAAATATTAAATGCTATATACTTAAAATGGACAAGTTGTCTGGTGTGTTAGTTATTTCCCAATAAAACAATTCTGAAAAGCTCTCAGGACAGGCAGGTTTGTGCTCTGGCCCCTCCCTAAGGCAGCAGGTGGGATGACTGACAACCAATGACAATGACTAAATGATACTCACCACCAGATTTGGAAGAAAGGCACAGAGGTGGCTGTAAGCTGCTGGCTGATCTTCAAAATTAATTTTACTTTTCATTTAGTTCAATGAATCCAAGTATTTCATCTATCACGTAAGACCCAGAACACAACTGGCAATTTCCAGCTTCCCTGGGGTGGCTCTGTTGCTTTGGTTAGTAGATAGGAGCATGTTAGTAGATATATTCCACATAATCTTTACTCTATCCTGCTGGCTGGAACAAAGGTGGGGTGGGGGCTGACCATCTAGGACTACACAGAAAAAAACCCCCACGAGATTCAACTGGACAAAAAGAAAAGACTCATGAATCCCTTTACACAAAAGAGCCACACACTGCCCTGAACTGCCCAGCTCTGAACCTTGACAAAGAAGTTCTAGTACTATAAACTTTTAAATGCTGTATTTTGGGACTCTGTAAGAATAGCAAAACCTATATTCTGACGGATACAAAGAGTTAGACCTCCAACCCAAGCAGAATCTAAAACATGTGCCATCTGCATTTTTTTAGGTCATGGCAAGACTGTTCTGCCAGCATGGAATAGACCACTGGCCAGTGACAGCTGCCACTGCAGGCAGATGAGTTAGAAGAATCTGACACATGAGCATTGGCTGGGAGGAGGGGAGGTTATGACTTTGCCACAGGAAGTTTTCTTCAACTGTGGCCTCAAAATAGGCCACTCAAGGCCAGCATTGGTGGCCCTGCAGAGGGGCGATGATGGCTGTTTGACTACAGAGCAGGGCTTGGCAAGGAGAACTGTGTCTCTTGGTATTCCAGGATTCTCTGGGAGACAATGAGAGTCCAGCACCAGGCAGGCGAAGGATCTGCCTTCTTACCCAACTTGCTTCTTCTCCTCATCGAAAGCAGCCTTCAGCAATCGACAAATCAAGGCGGAGGAGATCCCACACATAATAAATATAAATTCAGTTTCTCTATGCCTATAAAAACATTCTCTGAGGCTACCAGCCCAAGGAACTGAGCAGACCAGGCTGGCAGTCCCCTGAGTCTAGAAGGGAACATGCAATCACAGCCTGCAAAGGTAACCCCATCTTTTACCCCCCACCTTTCATCAAAAGAAGCCCCCAAAAGGGCACAGGGCATGCTTGATGCTGTTCACTATCCAGTGAGCAAAGGGGACAGGGAAAATGTTCCTCCCTGAGGGCAGACCCAGGGTTCCCCATGAGTCCACTCATGACCAGGGAAGGAGTCTGTGCCCCAGCCAGCACAATGCCTCCATGGCTGATGGGTGGTAGCTGCTCAGCACATGTCTCTATAAGTGCACAAACTTCATTGTCCTTCTTTCTCAATCTACTACACTCCTCTGCCCATCTACCTTCATGGACACAGACATATGTGATCATACAGTTATATTACTGCACATACTAGCTACTAGATGCCTGGCTACAAGGAGCCATGCACGGCCTGAAGGAAAGAACACTAGATCACCTAGAGATAGTGAACTCTGCACTGACTGCATTGCTGGAAGCATCTGGGCTGCTTCCCCTTGGGGGTGGGAGGAGTAGTGTAAACAGTGGGTAAGGGGATCTAGTGGGCAATGAAGCAAGGGTTGAAGCAGGGATTTTGAGTTTTACTTCCTTCTCTTAAGTAATAGGACTATTGAAGCTAGCCCTTTTGTCTGCAAGGTCCTGACCAGCAAGGGGCCCTGATTCTGTACCAGAAGATCCATCGGAGTGGTGAGTGTGTTCCTGACCGGCCTGCAGAAGCCGCAGAAAGGGAGCACAAACATTCCTCAACCCCCTAACCTCTCTGGTCATTCTGCAGGGGCTTCTCTCCCAGGCTACTACCTCTATCTTCCTAGCCCATCCCAGCTTGCACCCAGGCTCCCCTTCCCTTCTTGGGGCCATAAGATCCC